>CANXYC010449908.1:0-16451 GCA_948193065.1 Aleurites moluccanus
TAGGGTTCGGCCAAAATGGCCTTTTTACATATGGATTCCAATTTTCATTTTAACAATTTAGGCATATAATTTTATGCATAGAAGACTCACCTAACACTCCAATTCACCAAGAAAAATTGCTTTGCCACCAAATTCCTCAAATTTCTCAAAGTAGGCAAAATCGATAATTTTCTTCAATAGAATTTTCCACAACAATGTAACCATCAATTAATCATCAATAAACATCCAATTGACTTATTCTATACTCAATTTACACATCTTAACTCATTTGCACAAAATCCATCAATACAACTTAGGTTTAGGGTTTGAAAATTGGGCAAAAATGCTTAATGCATCAATTGATGCAATTAAACCAATTACCTAATCTAACTAACATCAAATAATCCTAATTAAACCATAAAATCAAACAAAATCACAATATACCTCAAATGCTTGAAATGGTCGAAATCCTCAAGTGTGGTGTTCTTGAAATTTTCTTGCTTCCTATGGATGGGGGATGGATAATTTGTAGTTTATTTAAAGTTTCTAACAATTTTCTTTAACAAAATGGAAGAAAAATCAATTAGAAAATGAAGAACAAAGCTACGGATGGAAGAGGAGAGAAATGGGCAAAAATTTGCTAAGTGTGGCTTATATAGTAAGTCACATTTGGTAAATTTTCTTTTGGTCCTTCAAGTTTCCTTAAATTATGCTTTTGCCATATTTTCCTTCGGTAATGTATTTTGACAATTCCGTCGGGATTTGGAATTCAAAGTGAATATTCAAACATCTTATTTTTATTAATAATATTTAATAAAAATAGTTTCAGAACCGTTCTGAAACTCAGACTGTCGAAATTTTAATATACCCCTAAAGTTTCCTTTATTTACGATTTTGCCATCGTTTATTTTATTAGTGTTCTTAAACATTTTTCACATATTTTCTTTTACTGTATTTACTCATGCATATACATAATCATTTACCCTCCAGTCAAAATCAGAAATTCATCTGTCGACCGTACTGCAATTTTTGCGGTAGTGATATTGGTACCGACAATTTTCAAAAAAGTTTCTCGTTTTCGCTCTAACTGAGTTTTCAAAATTATCTTAAGTCATTTCGATAATTTCAAAACATATATTGAGAAGTTTATTCATAAAAACTTGAAATACTTTTATAGGGTATTACATTCTACCCTCCTTCAAAAAAATTCATCATTGAATTTAAATACAGACATACATCTCAGTATTGGAACAAGAGCAAATACTTGGCTTTTATGTCTTATTGATTTCCTATGTACACTCTTTCATAGACTGATTCCTTCACATTGCTATTGCCATTGGAATTCCTTTATCTTCGTAACTGTCGGACTTATTGGTCTACAATTCCTATTGGCAGTTCCTCATATGACATTTCTTCATTAACATCAATATCTTATACTTTCAATACATGTGACGGGTCTGGCACATATTTCCATAGCATCAAGATATAGAATACTAGATAAACATGGCTCATACTGAAAGAAAGAGCCAAATTGTAAGTCACATTGCCAATCCTTTCTAATACTTTATATGGTCCCACGTATCTCGGTGTCAACTTTCTTTTCTTGCCAAATCTCATAACACTTTCCATAGGTGAAATCTTAAGAAAGACACGGTTACCAATAGCAAAATAAGCATCCTTTCCTTTCAAATCTACACAATTCTTTTGGTAGCTTTCTAGAGAATTAAATCAATGATAAATACTGATCCCAATATCCTTTAAATTCCAGAACACTTAACCTTAAAATATCTTCTAAGGTCTGAATTAGTCACTCTGATTATCCATCTATCTGTGGATGGAACACTATATTTAATCATAGCTGTGTATCTATAGCTTTTTTTTTTTGAAACTTATGTCAAAAGTTAAGAAATAAACTATGTCCCTCTATTAGAAATTATCATTAAAGGCACTCTATGAGCCTTACAATCTTATCACATATAGCTATGCATATTGACTTGTTCCCATTTCCACTCAAGTAATTGTATCACTTGTATCAAGCCCAATGACTTTTAGTGTTCAAACTTAACTTGTTGATAGGCTAAGCATATAGACATAAACTTAGCCACATCTCTTTTCATATTAGGCTACCAATAACATCTTTTAAATAATTATACATCTTGGTAATTCCAGGATATACACTATAAGAAAAATAACGGGCCTCTCTTAAAAATCTTTTCCCGAAGTTTATTAACATTATACAAATAATCGTTTACCACATTTCGATACATCATTCTCTACTGTGAATGTTGATGCTTAACTCTTTCAAACATCTTCTTTTAACTTCATAAGATATGGATCCCAATCTTGCGTTACTTGAATGTCATCAATTAGCAATAGCTTAACCTGGAATTGGCTATCAGAGCCTGGTTCTGATCCAGGGATCCAAATCCAACTCTATACCATATCAATTAGTTCATTAATTCACAATCATAATCCTTTAGTAATTCAACTCATCTTCATTGCTGAAGATTCAGATCCTTTTACTGAAATATATACATACTGTAGACTCTTATGATTCATATAAATTTCATACTTAGCACTATATATATAGCATCTCCAAAACAAGTGTCGGATAATTTATCTCATGCTTCTTTATCTGTTGAGAAACATATGTAATCACTCTTTTATTTTGCATTAGAACACATTTGAATCTAACTTTGGAAACATCATAGTACATTGTGAATTATCATCCTCTGATGACAATGCTAACACTAGACCACTAGTGAGACCAGACTTCATTGTCTGGAAACTAAGCTCTCACATTCATCTGTCCATTGATACTTCTCTTGTTTCCTGCTCAATTTAATCAATCAGAGTTGCAATCTTAGAAAAAAAAATCTTTTACAATCTCTTGTAGAAACCTACCAATCCAAGGAAACTACAATCTCAGAATATTAGTAGGCCGAGGCCAATTAACTACTACTTTTACCTTTTAAGAATTTACCTTGATACTATCTTTACATACCATATGACCAAGGGAACACATTTTAATTAGCCAAATCTGGCATTTAAACATTTTGGCAAATAATTGATGCTCTTGTAGTGTCTATAACACAGTCCTCAAGTGCTCTACATGTTCCTCTTCACTCTTAAAATAGATAAGAATGTCATTTATAAACTTATCCAATACATAACTTAAACACTATGTTCATTAATCCATAAATATAGCTGGATCATTAATTAACTCGAATGACAACACTAAGAATTCATAATATCCATATCGGATTCTAGAATAGTCTTTGGGTACATTTTCTTTCTTAACTCTTAACTATCCAATCAATCTTTGAGAAGTGTCTTGCAACTTCTCATAAAATACCTCAAAGAACTCTCGGACCATAAGTATCCGATCAATCCCTGTTGAAGTCATTTACACATTCACTACATATATCAGATACATTACACAACCCTTCTTTATCATCTTTCTAGCCTGAATAATAGAAATGAAACTAACTCTACTTTTGTACTTATCACTTTGGAACTCAAATTCTGGTTGCCTCTTTGGTAAAATTTAACTCTATTTTTGTAACAATTAATAACTGCTCGATGTGCAGTTCACCATTCCATACCAAGTACTTTATTAAGTTGTAACTCAGGTAACTCTATCAAATTAGCGCATAAAATATTATCATCAATTTCAATAACACGTCTCGGATAACAATAATTCACGTTTATACTCTTTCCCATTAGTGTAGTTGTCTCTAAAGGCACATTCAATAATTTATCTCTCTCTATTTAACTGTGATGCAAACAAAATAGTATATGGCACCAAAGTCAACCAATGCATCTGTTATATCATTCTGTATTAAAATCATACCTGTATCTATATTATTAGATTTATGTGTCTCTTGTGTGTTCACAGCAAACACTCGCCCCTGGCCTCTGTTTGCTGGGGCCTGACTACTATTCGGTGCCTATCCTCTATCTCTGCCCCTACCAGGAGCCTCTCTAGAAATATTCTGACTCATCTGAATAGTAGGTTGAGAAATTATAATAGATGGCTGCTGATCGCCCCATAAGGGACAACTGCTAATAAAATGATCAAGTTGCCCACATTTCAGGCAAGCACCTAACTGTCGCCGACACTCCCCATCGTGCCTTTTACCACAAAAACCACAAGTAGGCATAATAGGTAGCTGTGTAGTAGGTCTAGATGAACCCTATAAATAAATAGGTACAGACTGCACTGATGGTCCCCCACTATGTGTCCTCCTCCTCTGACTGCCAGATGGAGGTCTCTGATCAAACCTAGGCACTGGCTCAATTTGTCTAGGCTGGAAGCTGCTTTCTCCCCGCCTACTCTGTGATCCTGGTCCTCCCTTCCTCTTCTGATCCCTCTTCTCTCTCTCTCTCACCTGTATTTCTCTTCCATCTGATTGGCTTTATCAATGATGGTAGTCAGGGATGCGAACTATGTAGCCAAAAGGGCATTAAACAATGAGGCATGCAAACCCCTTCTGAATCGGCTAATCAAGTCTGCCTCAGTAGGAGCAATCTGTGTAGCATATATGCTCAATCTAATAAACTCCTCAGCATATTCCTCAACTAACCTACTGCCCTGCTCGAGTTGCTCAAACTATATCAAATTCTCGATCTTAACCCTTTCTGTTAGGAACTCATCAATCAGTCCCTGTCTAAACTCAACCTAAGTAGGAGGATGATCGCCATACAATCTGGGCTCCATCCTACAAGAAAACCATGTCTAGGCTTTCCCCTTCAGTAACAAACCCACGAGTTCAGCTGCTCGGATATCAATACAAGGTAGTCTCCTAACTACCTTCTCAACCTCCTCAAGAATATCAACTCATCGCCTCTGTCGCCTCTAAACTCAAGCAGATTTAAATTCAGAAAACTAAACACAGAGACTCCACCCTCATCAATAACTCAGGGGACTCCCTGTACAATAGGCTCTCCAAGAACCACAGCTGGCTGTACAGGAGCTGGAGCAACTGGTACCGCATCAGTTGCAACAATAGGTGGCACTGCTGCTGGTACTGGAGGTGGTGGTACATTCTGTCATTCCCGCCTCAAATCTGCTAGTTCCCTATGCAGATCCATCACTCCCCTCATCATCTCATATCTCCAAGGGTCATCACTCCTCTATATATCTCTTGTAGTCCGTCAGAATCTAGATAGTCCCTCAGAAACATAAACTTCCCTGACCAGGGACTCGTTAGAGGCTACCTCAACCTCTCTGTTATCTCTGTCTACATCGTCAAACATCTCTATAAAATTGTCTGAAAAATAAAATACATACTCAGTATATTATAGATACGCAAAATACTTATACACATTTGATGAATGCAACAAAAGACGATACAAGAATTCCTAAGATCCATGGTTCCCTTAACTCTACCTATTCTGTACTTATTTACTATTCCTCTGTAATTTATGCTCTATTATTTGCAAACACATAGCTCTAATACCACCTTTGTCACGACACGTTCCTGGGTCGAGACCATCCTAGGGTGCGGGAGATGCCGAGGCGACCGACACCCGTAGAACCCATCAATCTCATCAATACAATAACAATATTGCAGCAAAAATTATCTATACCCATCATCAATCACATAACAGTCTACAATCATACACTTACATAAACACTATTTATTTTATTACTCTGTCAGTCATTCTGTTACTCTATAGTCTGACAGTTTGTAATCTATTCTGCAATTGACTGTAAACATCATCATCACATGCTATTTTAATATTTAAACTCCATATTATGCCATACATATATAATTACAGACTAACTATGCTATTAATATAAACCCATGGAGAAACTAAATATATACATAAATACAGTGTCAAAAATATTTACATTGTCAAAATAGACACAACATATATCCACAGAGAATCTACGAATGGGATTCTGCCTCCTACTCTGCACCTGTAAAAGGGGAAACAACTAAAGGGAATGAGTATTAAATACTTAGTGAATCTAATATGCATCATCCAATGGAAAATATTTAGGATAATAATAAATATTAGGTAAATAAACAATAAACAAAAAGGCTACACACCAATTACAGAATGAGAAAGTAGATTATAGAAACATTGAATTGAACCCAGAAGATAGGCTACAAAGCTCATATCATGCAAATAAGATAAATAATGGGCCATGGACCCATAATAGCTCATATTGAGCTCATATCATATACATAAGACTGATCAGGTCTGATAGCTAGGACAGTTATCTCTTCCCAGCTAGGGTATCATGTAAACAAATGTACACATTGCCGATAGTATTTACCTGCTACCCCTTCGGTGAGGAAGCTCTGTTAAATCACATTATAATCAATATAGGCATGGAAACAAGTCAAAAGGTATCAATATATATCAACCGTCTCAACAATAATCAATAGCTCATGAAATAATCAAACGAGACTGTAATTTAACAATGAATAAGTAATAAAAGGTATGTAATCAACAGCAAAAGGAATAACAATTAACATTGGATTGGAATGCAAAATGGTCATCAATAGTCAAATGGTTGGCTCAATTGGCCTGCCAATGTCGCTGGCGACAATGACATTCAAATGGTAGGCCTACGGGTGAAATCAAATTGTAGGCCTATGGAAAATGATCTAGGCATTTCATCAAACACTTGGTGTGCAACATTGAATGGACAATTTGGCTAGGTTATGGTGCAACATTGACATCTCCTATATAATCAACAATAAGCTCTCAATCAAAGTAACACAATAGGTATTAGATATCCATCAATAAACAACATTTAATGGATCATTTTGGCATAGGAAAACAAGGTAAAACAAAGCAAAAATCAAAGGCAACAATGCCTTAATGGCATTCCGCCAAGATGGCCATTCCAAGGAAAGTTTCTACAATTCAATTAAACACATTTGGCATGTCAAATAATGTATATTAAACTCATCTCACACGTCCAAATAGCTAGGAAAATTGATTTTCCACCAAAATCCTCAAAGGAGCAAAAAATGACAATCTTCCAAATCTTGATTTTCTACACCAAACCAATCACAAAATATTCATCCATTAGCCTCCAATTAACATATTCTAAGCTAATTAAACATTAACTAACATCAATTTAGAATTTCAAATCAAACAACTTTGAATTAGGGTTTCTAATTTGGGAATTTTCTACCAAATGCATCAATTGATGAAATTGAACTCTAAACCCATTCAATTCATCATCTAACACACCTAAATCATCTAATTAATCAAAGAAATCAATTTATAACCTTACCTTAATGGATGACCTGAATTCCTCTTCAAGAAATACCTTAGTTTGCTTTGAGTTTTCAAGAGAAAGATTGGTGGGAAATGAAAGAACAAAGGTTGATTCAAGGCTTTCTTTTGATTTTCCTTATGAAACAACTTGAAAATGGAGGGAGAAATGGAAGAGATAGGTTTAGCCAAGCCAAAAGTGAGAAGAAGAATGAACAAAGAAATCTCTAAGGCATGCTTATATAGTAAGCAAAATTGGCAAATTACGTTTTAGTCCTCAAACTATCCAATAATTAGATTTTGACCCCACTTTCTTCTGTAATTTATTATGTCTATTTTGTTAAGAATTATGTTTCAAAGTGGGCACTGAAATGGCTTATTTTTATTTGCAGTTTATTATAAAAATGGTTTCAAAGCCTTTCTGGAACACAGACAATGGATTTTCCAAAATACCCCTGAAGTTTCACTTATTTATGGTTTTGCCATTATGTTGACTTTCCAACATTTTTAATACTTTTCCATACTTTCTTCATATAATTATATATATTTATTCTTAATCTCCCATTAGCCATAATATTGAGAAAAATTAACTTAAATTGATTATAGCTAAAATTCTCTGAAATTCCTTAATTATGTCGGTATTTTCCGGTCTGATAACTAGTTATATTGTTCAATTACTGTATCAATTTATAAGGTATTACATTCTACTCCCTTCAAATAAATTCATCCTTGAATTTAAAATAAATACGTACCTCAACATTGGAACATGAATGGATAATTGGCCTTCATATCCTGTTCGCTTTCCCAAGTATACTCTTATATTGAGTGATTCCTCCACAACACTTTGACCATCGGTATCTCCTTATTCCACAATTGTCTGACTTGTTGATCAACAATCTCTATTGGTAGCTCTTCATATGACAAGTCTTCTTCTATCTCCATTACTTGCAATTCTAATACATGTGATGGATTCGATATATACTTCCGTAGCATCAAAATATGGAATACCGGATGCACATGACTCAATTTGGGTGGAAGAGCCAATATGTATGCTACATTACTGATCCTTTCAAGTATCTCTAATGGCCCAATGTATCTTGGTGACAACATACCCTTCTTCCCAAATCTTATAATACCTTTCATAGGTTACATGGTCACCAACTGCAAAATTTACATCCTTTCTCTTCGGATCAGTATAACTCTTCTGTCTACTGAAAGCGGTCTTCATCCGCTCTTTAATAATTGGGACCTTTTCAATTGTTTCTTTAATCAATTATGGGCCTTCCAACTATTTCTCTCCTGGTTCCACCTAACATACAGGAGACCGACATTTTCTACCATACAGTGCTTCATAAGGAGCCATTCCGATAGAAGAATGATAACTGTTATTGTAGGAGAATTCTATTAACGACAAATATTGATCCTAGTTACCCTTGAAATCTAGAACACATAACCTTAGCATATGTTCTAATGTCTGGATAGTCCTCTCGGATTATCCATCTGTTTGTGGATAGAAAGCTGTACTGAACCATAACTGAGTACTCATAGCCTCCTGAAACTTTTGCCAAAATCGAGAAGTAAACTGTATACCTTTATCATATATGATCACTAATGGAACTCTATGAAGCCTTACAATATTATCTACATACAATTGTGCATACTGAGCTGCAGAATAACTAGTCTTCACTTCTAAAAAGGGAGCAGATTTAGTCAAGCTATCCACAATAACCCATATGGAATCATACCCTCATGAAGTCCTCAGTATACCAACCACGAAATCCATACTAACCTGCTTTCATTTCCATTCTGGCAACTCTATCTCCTGAAGTAAACTAGACAGCTTCTGGTGCTCAAACTTAACCTACTGACAGGCTAAGCATACATATATAAATTTAGCCACATCCCTCTTTATATTAGGCCACCAATAAACATCCCTCAGATTATGATACATCTTAGTGTTTCCAGAATGTACATTGTAAGAAGAATAATGGGCCTCTCTCATTATCTGATCCCGGATTCCATCAATATCAGGCACATATAAACATTTACCACATTTCAGTATCCCATCCTCAACTATGAATTATGGAGATTTACCATCCTAAACATCTTTCTTTAACTTTAGAAGATATAGACCCCTATCATGTGCCACCTTAATATCATCAATCAACAGCGGCTTAACCCAAAATTGGGCTATTAGAGCCTGATTATGATCCTGGATCCCAATTCCAATTCCATACCTATGTCAACTAACTCCTTCATCTCACGAATTAAAGGCCTTCTAGAAACTGAGATGTGAGCTAGACTGCCCATAGACTTCCGGCTCAATGCATCTGCTACCACATTTGCTTTACCCGGATGATAAAGGATTTCACAATGATAATCCTTAAGAAGTTCAACCCATATACGTTGCCAGAGATTCAGATCTTTCTGCTGAAGTATATACTGTAGGCTCTTATGATAAGTATATATCTCACATTTAGACCCATATAGATAATGTCTCTAGATCTTTAGTTCAAACACCATAACTACCATCTCTAAATCATGATTCAGATAGTTCATTTCATGCTTCTTTAATTGTCGAGAAGCATAAGTAATCACCCTTCTATTTTGCATCAGTACATAACCCAATCCAACTCTGGAGGCATCATAGTACACTGTAAACTTCTCATCTTCTTTTGGCAAAGCTAGCACTGGAGCACTCGTGAGACAAGACGTCAAAGTCTGGAAACTATTCTCACATTCATCTGTCTATTGATACTTCTCCTGTTTCCTAGTTAACTTAGTCCATGGAGTAACAATCCTTGAGAAATCCTTCATAAAATGTCTATAGTATCCTGCCATACCAAAGAAACTATAGATCTCTGAAACATTGGTAGGCCGAGACCAATTAGCAACTGCTTTAACCTTTTGAGGATCAACCTTGATACCATTTTTGCATACTACATGACCTAGAAAATGCACTTTAGTTAACCAAAACTGACATTTAGATAGTTTAGCAAACAACTGGTTCTCCCGAAGTGTCTGTAATACAATCCTCAAATGCTCTATATGCTCCTCCTCACTCCTAGAATAGATAAGAATATCATCAATGACACTATGACAAACTTATCTAAGTATGGCTTGAATACCTTGTTCATTAGATCCATAAAAGTAGCCGGTGCATTAATTAACCCAAATGGCAACACAGGAACTCATAATGTCTATATCGGGTTCTGAAAGTAGTCTTGGGTACATCTTCCTTCTTAATTCTCAACTGATGATACCCATATCTCAAGTTAATCTTTGAGAAGTGACTAGCACCCTGTAATTGATCAAACAGATCATCAATTCGTGGCAGTGGATATTTGCTCTTCACAGTCAACTTATTCAGCTGTTGGTAATCTATACACATCTTCAGTGATCCATCTTTCATTTTCACAAACAGTACTAGAGCACCCCACGGAGAACTGCTCAGTTTGATAAATCCTTTATCCAACAATTCTTGCAAGTGCACCTTTAATTCTTTCAATTCTCTAGGTGCCATTCTGTAAGGAGGGATGGATATAGGATTGGAACCTGGATACACCTCAATCTCAAATTCAATCTCCTTGTCTGGGGGCAGCCATGGCAAATCATCAGGAAAGACATCAGGAAATTCTTGGACTATAGTTATCTGATCAATCCTTGTTTAAGTCTTCTGCATATCAATCATATAAGCCAAGAATGTAGAACAACCTTTCTTTACCATTTTTCAAGCCTGGATAACATAGATTAGACTGATTCCAGATTCAAATTTGTCACCCTGGAATTCAAATTCTAATTGCCCTTCAGGCTAAAATATGATCTACTTCTCATAATAATCAATAACTACATGGCGTGTCATTAGCCAATCCATACTAAGTATTACATCAAGCTCTAACACATGCAGTTCTAGCAAATCAACACACAAGACATTATCATCAATTTCAACAACACACCCTGGATAGTAATAATTCACTTATATACTCTCCCCCATTGGTGTGGTTATCTCTAAGGGTATACTCATTATCTACCTCTCCTTATTTAACTTTGGTGCAAACAATGGTGAGACAAAATAGTGTGTGGCACCAGAATCAAATAGTGCTTCTGCTAATTCATTCTGAATAAGGATCATACCTGTGATGGCATTATCATCTCTTTGTGCCTCCTGGTTGTTAATAGAAAAAACTCGCCCCTAACCTTTGCCTGCTAGGACCTTGTCCTATGCCTACTGAGACCCTGTCCACTACCTCTGCCCTCTAACTAGAGCCTCTCTGGTAATATTTTGGCTCATCTGTACAGTAGGCTGAAACACTGTTGCTGAAGGCTACTACTCACCCCATATAGGACATTTGTTAATGAAGTGCCCATGTTGCCCACATTTCAAGCAGGCACCTGTTTATTGCTGACACTCCCCTTCGTGCCTTCTACCACAAAAACTACAAATGGGCACACTAGGCATCTAAGTAGCAAGTATGAAGGAACCTTGTGAATAAACAGGAGTTGAATGCACTGGAGGCCCCCCTACTCTGAGTCCTCATCCTCTGACTGCCTGACTGAGGTTTTTGATCAAATCTAGGCACTAGCTCTATCTGTCTAGGTTGGGAGCTGCTCTCCCCTCTTCTTCTCTGTGTAGCTAGTCCTTTCTTCCTCTTATGATCTCTCCTAGCTCTCTTTGACTTGTATTTCTCCTCCATCTGAGTAGCTTTATCAACAATGGTGGTCAAAGATGTGAATTTTGTAGCAAGTGGAGCATTATAAAGTAAGGCATGTAATCCCCTCCTGAATTTGCTGATCAAATTTGCCTCAGTTATCTGCTCAATCTAATGAAATCCTCTGCATACTCCTCAACTGTCCTGTTACCCTACTCCAATTGCTCAAACTATATCAAATTTCTAGTCCTTACCCATTTTGTCAAGAACTCATCTATAAGCCCCTATCTGAACTTTGGCCAGATAGGAGGACGATCACCATATAATTTGGGCTCCATATGATGAGAAAACCAAGTATGGGATTTCCCCTTCAGTAATAATCCAACCAGCTCCACTGCTCTGGCATCGGAACAAGGTAGCCTTCTAACTACCCTCTCAATATGTAATAAAAAATCATTAGGTTCCTCACCTCTGTCACCTCTGAACTCTGCCAGATTAAGCTTTTGGAAATGAAACATTGTAACTCTACCCTCATCAATAACTCAACGGTCTCTCTGTACTATAGCCACATTAGAAACCATTGCTGGCTATACAGGAGCTGGAGCAAGAATAACAAGTACAACAGTTGGTGCAGCAGGAGATGGTACTGCTGGTGTTGTTGGTGGCAACATTTTCTATCGTTCCCGCCTCAATTATGCTTATTCCTGATGTAAATCCACCATCCTCTGCATCATCTTCATCCTCCAGGGGTCATCACTCCTACCAGTCTCCTCTGTCATCCATCGGGATCTAGAAGGTTCCTCTATAATCTCTCCGATAAGGGAATCATTAGAGGCTACCTCTGCCTCTCTAATATTCTCTCTGTCTCTATCATCATACATCTCTGTCAAACTATTAGAAAACAGATAACAAATAATAAAAATAAATTCAGATCGAAACAAAATCGCAGAATACTCATACATACTTGACGAATACAACAAAAGACAAAACAAAAAATTTCCTATGCTATATGGTTTACTTAGATCTATTACTCTATATCTAGTTACTATTCATATACACCTAAGCTCTAATACTACCTCTGTCATGTCCCGATTTTGGAATATAATGATCCTAGAATGCGGGAGATGCTAGAGGCGGCCAACACCTGTAAAACCTAGCATCAGTTACTACAATAATTTACTATCTTATTAATAGATAAATAATTAATTAATATATATTTTGTCATTTTGTTACTCTATAGTCTGACATTTTGTAATCTATTCTGCAATTGACTGTAAACATTGTCATCACATGATATTTTAATATTTAAACTCTATATTATGCCATACATATATAATTACAGACTATGCCATTAATATAAACCCATGGAGCAACTAAATATATACATAAATACAGTATCAAAAATATTTACACTGTCAAAATAGACATAGCAGATATCCACAGAGAATCTACAGATGGGATTCTGTCTCCTACTCTGCACATGTAAAAGGGGAAACGACTAAAGGAAATGAGTATTAAATACTCAGTGAATCTAATATGCATCATCCAATGGAAAATGATTAGGATAATAATAAATATTAGGTAGATAAACAATAAACAAAAAGGCTGCAAACCAATTATAGAATGAGAAAGTAGATTACAAAAACAATGAATTGAATCCAGAAGATAGGCTATAAAGCTCATATCATGTAAATAAGATAAATAATGGGCCATGAACCCATAATAGCTCATATCATATCCATAAGACTGATCAAGTCGTATGGCTAGGACAATTATCCCTTCCCAGCTAGGGTATCATGTAAACCAATGTGCACATTGCCGACGGTATTTACCCGTTACCCCGTCGATGAGGAAGCTCTGTCAAATCACATTATAATCAATATAGGCATGGAAACATGTCAAAAGATATCAATAATGTCAACTGTCTCATCAATAATCAATAGCTCGTGAAATAATCAAACGAGATTGTAATTTAACAATGAATAAGCAATAGAAGGTATGTAATCAATGGCAAAAGGAATAATAATTAAAACTGGATTGGAATACAAAATGGTCATCAATAGTCAAATGGTTCGCTCAATTTGCATACCAATGTCGCTAGCGATAATGACATTCAAATGGTAGGCCTACGGGTGAAATCAAATGGTAGGCCTATGGCAAATAAACTAGGCATTTCATCGAACACTTGGTGTGTAACATTGAATGGACAATTTGGCTAGGTTATGGTGCAATATTGACATCGCCCATATAATCAACAATAAGCTCTCAATCAAAGTAACACAATAGGCAATAGATATCCATCAATAAACAACATTTAAATAATCAATTTGGCATAGGATTACAAGGCAAAACAAAGCAAAAATCAAAGGCAACAATGCCTTAATGGCATTCCGTCAAGATGGCCATTCCAAGGCAAGTTTCTACAATTCAATCAAACACATTTGGCATGTCAAATGATGCATATTAAACTGACCTCACACTTCCAAATAGCTAGAAAAATTGATTTTCCACCAAAATCCTCAAAGGAGCCAAAAATGACAATCTTCCAAATCTTGATTTTCTACACCAAACCAATCACAAAATATTCATTCATTAGCCACCAATTAATATATTATAAGCTAATTAAACATTAACTAACATCAATTTAGAATTTCAAATCAAACAACTTTGAATTAGGGTTTCTAATTTGGGAATTTTCTACCAAATGCATCAATTGATGCAATTGAACACTGAACCCATTCAATTCATCATCTAATTGATCAAAGAAATCAATTTATAATCTTATCTTAATGGATGACCTGAATTCCTCTTCAAGAAATACCTTAGTTTGCTTTGAGTTTTCTAGAGAAAAATTAGTGGGAAATGAAAGAACAAAGGTTGATTCAAGGTTTTCTTTTGATTTTCCTTAAGAAACAACTTGAAAATGGAGGGAGAAATGGAAGAGATAGGTTCGGCCAAGCCAAAGGTGAGAATAAGAATGAACAAAAAAAATCTCTAAGGATGCTTAAATAGTAAGCAAAATTGGCAAATTACATTTTAGTCCTCAAACTATCCAATAATTGGACTTTGACCCCACTTTCTTCTTTAATTTATTCTGTCTATTTTGTTGAGAATGAAGTTTCAAAGTGGCAATTGAAATGACTTTTATCTGTAGTTTATTATAAAAATGGTTTCAGAACCTTTCTGGAATACATACATTGGGTTTGTCAAAATACCCCTGAAGTTTCACTTATTTACGATTTTTCCATTAAAGATTTTCCAACATTTTTAATACTTTTTCGTACTTTCTTCATATAATTAGCTATATTTATTCTTAATCTCCCATTAGCCATAATACTGAGAAAAATTAACTTAAATTGTTTACTGTTAAAATTTTCTGAAATTCCTTAGTTATGTCAGTGTTTCCCGGCCCGATAACTAGTTATACTGTTTAATTACTATAGCAATTTCGAGGGTATTACATCTAAACACATCCTAACCCTCCCATATTTCTTAGGAACATGAATTATATTAGTAAAACATTCGATCTCAGAAACCCAACCTAAATTTGCTTAACCAGTACCTCTTTTATTAATTTAGCCCATTTCGGTCTCAACCTTCTAAATCTTTGCTTAACTTGTCTTATATGGGTAAAGGTCAGAATAGTGTGTTCGGTTATGGAGTGTTCTATTCCAGGCATATCTTCGTAACACCAAGCAAAAGCCTCTTGATTTCTAATCAATATTTCTTTTATCTTTTCACTTTGTATAGATGTAAGATCAGACCTTAATTGCAATTCTTTTGGATTTTCACTTGTATTTAAATTAAAAGGATGCAATTGCATATAATTAATATGAAAGATGCATTTGGAATGCATGATATGAATGCTACCATCAAGATCGACATCAAACAAGTAAGCAAATCCAGAGCTCGTTTCATTAATCTTGGAATAAAAGTTCACATCGTCCTCATTTGTGTCACAAAGAGAGACAAACACCTTATCTAAAAGATCTTGAGAACTTGGCATGACCCATTCTTCCTCAAACATAGTGGGCTTTATAGCTTCGACCTTGTCGTCTTCATCCACCTCTATCTTCAAAAGGGAATCCTCCACCTCAAATTCTAACTTCTTAAGAGATAGTACTTCTACGAAGATCTCAAACCTAAGATATATCTTGCCATGGAATTCCTATGGCTCAGGATATACATGATAAGGCAAAAACATATAATATCCTAGGAAGCCCTATCTTGAATGCATGATATAGTTCTCAGTTTTTGGGTCGAAATTATTGAAATGATTAGAAATAATTTTAGAGATATAGTCGGAATGCAAATGAGATATTTTTTTGAAAATTGTCGGTGTCGAGAACACTGCCGGAAAAATAACAGTCTAGCAAATTTAAGAATTTCTGACCTAGATTTGGGGGGCTGAAATAATTTAATTTTATGTGAAATTATGGAGAAAAGAAAGAGTTGAAAAATATTTTGGAATACTGAAAATAAGAGTAATGACAAAATTGTAATTTATGGCAACTTTGGGGCAATTTTAGAAATCCACTGTCTAGGATCTAGAATTGACCCAAAACTATTTTAAATAATAGA
>CANXYC010450002.1:0-22495 GCA_948193065.1 Aleurites moluccanus
TCATATTCAAGCATGTTAACACATATAAACACACATTGACACATGTTATACATCAAAGGCCCTATATCACTCTTTAAACACTTTTCATATCTTTTATGCATCAAATGCATTTCTATCACCATATTTCATTCACATTACACATGTTCATCATTATAATGCTAAGTTATGAACTTCCAAACACTTAGCTCAATATTCCATACCAAACATACATTAAATTTCAATACCATTCAATCTTTCCACATTTAAACTTGTACATTTCAATAATTTATGCCATTATACTATATTCAAACCTTACTTCCTCATTTGCATTAACGTAACACCTTAAAGTAGTAAAGTCAACATTGTTCCACTTTAATCGAAATCATTCCATTCATCCATTTTTCAACACCATTCAATTGTACAACATATATATACACCAAATACATATCATTTAACCATTTAAACCTATCAAACATCAAAGCATCAAGTCATTATTCACACTTCAATATTTTGGTCAAATGAGAAATCCCTCCAAATGGATTTCTTTCCATCAATTAACCATTAATTCATATTAAACACATTAAATATACATCATTCATACCTTTTAAACCTATTAAACATCAAAATCACACATCATTTTCCAAGCACCTCATTTCGGCCAACTTGAATCTTTAACCAAATGAGTTTGTTTCAATCTTTTAACTACAAATTCATATCATACACATCATTTAAACCAAAAGAATCATCAAAACATCAATTTGAGTCAAAGTTCTTCCTATTAGGGTTTCAATCCAACTTTTTGAATTTCATCCATTAAAAATATGTTTTGAACACCAATAATTATCAAAGAACACCTTATAATCATATTTGAATCAAAAGAATCACAAAACCATTAACTTACCAAAAGTTCTTCAAAAACATCAAAGCTTTTATTCTTAGCTTTTTCTTGTTTTTTCTTGAAATCTAAGGTTATATTTGTGTTCACAAGGTTGGAATTAACTAGTTTCTGTCCAAAAATGGAAGAAAACATCAAGCTTTGGTGTTGTTCATCAAAGGCCGAAACTTTGGTAGAGAAGAGAGAGAAAATTCTGAATAGAAAATGGTTAAGGATGAAGACAATGGTGAAGTGGTGGGAAAAATCTACCTAAATATCAAAGGTTTGATTCAATACATTAGGCTTATGATAGAAATGGTAAAACCTATTCATCCAACCATTCATTTCTTCATCATTTCATCCAATGGTTAGATTTAATCAAGCCTAAAATGATTCCATAAGGTTGCATACACCATATAATTACATATCTCAAAGGAAAAGACCAAATTGCCCTTAGTTCAAATGAAGCACCTCAAGCACCTCAATTGAGCAGCTTGCCGGGAACTATTTCAATTGGATTTAATTCTCCAACAAAACTTCAAATAAATTAAATATCATCATTTTCATGTCCTAATATTATTTTCTACCTTCAAATATCATGTTAATTTCCATAAAACTTGAAGGGGTGCGAAATGTCCATTTTGCCCCCAATTCACCAAAAATTAATTTTTTCCCAATTTCTTCCTAACAGCCTTTAAACCACTTTTACATGTGTGAAACTTCCTAAAACATGCATAAACATTCAATTCAAGCATAAACATGCACATTACATATCATTTAAAAAAAGACAAATCTCTTAAGTTTTTCCTTTATGGCTCAAGTTCTAAGCCTTAACTGAGGTATTACACTTAACCTCACCAGGGAGGTCCTATATATGTTATTCACTGAGTATTATCTCATTTCCATGGTTTAAAATTTTTCAGGGATTAGTAGATAGTTATGGTTCCAACCATCTTCTCCTCCAAAGCTGGAAACCCTTTTTATCTATGTAAACTCCTTTATATTTTTTCCTGTAGTGGTCCATGGTTCATAATTGTTGGTTTGTAGTAATATTTTGGTATATGAAAATTATAACATTTCTAACTTATTATAAATATACAGTGCACTATAATTAGTGAAAGTGTATAATGTTTTTTGAATTGCTATATTGAAGTGTTGTGATATTAATTGATATATGTGGTAGATTTGGGGGTTAAAGATGGAAGTTTAGATGCGTCATTTCTTCTGTGCGTTGTCTTATTATTATGTTGAAGAGAGGGACATGAGTCCTGAGTATAAGCATGAATTTATGAAAAAGTTATGGCAAAATTTCTGTAAAATTTATTGCATTGGATTCTACAGGTTTAGGGGGCCTTATACTTACCTATACCCTAGGACCGTCACATTTCCCGAAGTAGGGGATGTGACATCTAATATGGATAATTAGTGGTTTTCCTACATATGGTATGTTGTATTGTTGGAGTACTTAAGGAAACCTAGCTTGTCTATATTGTAAAGATAAAACAGAGGCATTCAATTTACTGAATGGTGAAAAAAAAGTTAGTTTGATAATCATCGAAAGTTTTTACCCCTTAATCACTCGTGGAGACATGATCAGACCGATTTCATAAAGGGAAAAAAGGTTGAAGCTACTCCTCCTCCCATATGATCTGAACAAGAGATACTTAAATGAATTGAATGGCTAGGAATGAAACTGTCACACCTTAAAACCACCAGTGCAACGATCCTAGGGCAAGGGTAGGCATAAGGCCACCATAAACCCGTAGAACACAACATAACCTGGATCTCATACACACCATATTTAAATATACTTATATATATATGTCAAGACCCATTTTCAAATCGCGATGGTCCTAAAATGTGGGAGATGCCAATGGCGACCGGCACCTGTAGAACCCAGTATCACATGCAAAGTCTATAACCATCAATTAATTATTCATTTTACTTAATTACCATTTATTCTGTCATTCTGTAATTCTTTCTATAATCTAGTGTAGTTGGTTGTAACAATCATTACAACATGTCATATGATCATCATATACCACAAAATATAATCACATAAATAAACATGTTCATATCCTAACTAACTCATACATACCCCATGGAGTAACTAGATTATGAACACCAAAAATACAGAATATATAATATTTATATGAAATGACAGTAAGCGTAAATTCTCGAATGTTTGAAGATGGGATTATGCAATCTACTCCTCGCCTGAAAAGGTAAACAAAGAAAAAGGTAAGTATATAAAATACTCAGTGAATCTATATGTATTGCCAATAAATATAATGATTAACAGATAGAACAATGTTGTCAATAGCTCAGTGTGAACAATTTATAGAATCAATAACAGAGGGAGACAGAATAGTCAATATGTATATCATAGGCTTAGTATAATATGAAAAGACAAATAAAGGGATTGACTATATGAAATCATACAATCTCCAGTAGTATCAGTATGGACTATATGCGAACATACAATCTCTAGTAATATCTGTATCAGTAAGAATAAGACTGATCAAGTCTTATGGCAAGGACCATAACCCTTCCCAACTAGGGTATCAGTAATACAATGTGCACATCACCGATAGTATATTCCCACTACCCTGTCAGAGCGGTAGCTCTATCAAGCCACATTAGGATCAATATAAGAGTAAACATATCAATAGACACCACTATGCAACAATGTATCCTCAACATCAATAAGCTCAATATCAGTGAAATCATTTAGCAATAGAATCGATGGAATTGCAATATATGATATACAATCAATGACAATTGGTTTGATAACAACAAATGTATAGAACAAAGGTTATCTTGGAAAAGAAAATCGGTAGGCAAATTGGCATGCCAATGTCGCTGGCGACGATGGCATTCAAATGGTATACCTATGGAAGACAAAACAATAGGCCAAAGGCAAAAACAACTAGGCAATTCATCAAACACATGGTGGGCACAAAAGGGCAAGCCATTAGGTTAAGGTTTGGTGCAAATTTGGCATTCCCAATTCAACCAACAACAAGTTCACTTTGTCAACAACACAATAGGCATCAATTATACAATATTAAACAACATTAAAGGCATCAAATTGGCTAAGGAATTCAAAGGAAAAAGAAGTAAAATCAAAGGAAGTGAATAGTATAGCATGGTTCGGTCAACAATGGGTTTTCATGGGAGGTTTCCAATCATCAAATAAATGTTATATACAAGTTAAATGATGCATATAGAAACCTAAGGATTCCAATTGCCTTAAAAATTGATTTCCACCCAAAAATCTTCAAAGGAGGCAAAATGCACAACTTGTGCAATTCTTGTTTTCTACACCAAAACAACCATCGATTAGTTATCTAATGGCCTCTAATTAACATATTCTAAGATCAATAAACACAACCTAACACTAATTAACATAGCTTATTCATACAACTTCAATTTGGTTAGGCAAATTAGGAATTTCTATCCAAATGCATCAATTGATGCAATCTAACCTAAAACCCATTCAATTCAATGTCTAAATCATCTAAATGAACAATAAAAACAAACAAATCAATTTCTTACCTCAATTTGGAATCCTAGCCGAAATGATGAGGTCCAAATTCCTTGAATTCCTTTAGCTTTCCAAGCAAATTAATGGAGAAAAATGGTACAACTAGGTTGAATTTTAAGTTTTCTTTAACTTTTCTTAAGGAAATTTGGTTGGAAATGAAGAAATGGAATGGAAGAAGAAGGGAGAAGGGTTCGGCCAAATGGAAGAAAGAAGAAGAAGATGGCAAATAATTTCTAAGTGTTGCTTTTATATAAAAATCATAATGGCTAATTACATTTTGGTCCTTAAACTTCCAAGTAATTAGACTTTGACCCCAACTTCTTCTGTAATTTATTCTGTCAATTCTGTCGAGATTTAGATTTTAAAGTAGGAAATCAAAAGGCTTATTTTAATTTATACTTATTTATAAAAATAGTTTCAGAGTCATTCTGAAATCCAGACAGACTCATTTCAACTATTTCCCTCGAAGTTCTATTTATTTACGATTTTGCCATTGGTTACTTTTTCAGTGTTCCTAAATGTTTTCCACCCCTTTCTTTTTACCAAAATTACACTTGCATTTAAGTGATCTTTTACCCCCTGGTCAAATTCAAAAATTCATCTGTTGACCAGACAACTAATTTATCGGCAGTATTCTCGACACCGACGATTTACAAAAAAGTAAGTTGTTCGCTTTCTAACTGTGTCTCTAAAATTATTTTCCATTATTTCAATTCCTTTAAACCATATACTGAGAATTAATTCATGCATATAAGTGAGGACTTTCTAGGGTATTACATTCTACCCCCTTCAAATAAATTCGTTCTCGAATTAAAATAAAATGCATACCTCAATGCTGGAACAAGAATGAATATCTATCTTTCATCTCCTGCTTGCTCTCCCAAGTGCACTCCTCCATTGACTGGTTTCTCCAGAGCACTTTTACCATGGGGATCTCCTTATTCCGCAACTGTCTGACTTATCAGGCAACTATCTCCACTGGAAGCTCCTCATACGACAAGTCCTCATTAAGTCCCACATCTTGTACCTCCAATATGTGTGATGGATCAGACACATATTTTCGCAGCATCGAGATATGGAAAACCTTATGTACGTGGCTCATATTAGGTGGAAGAGCCAATCTATAGGCCACATTACCTATCTTCTCAAGAATCTTGAATAGACCTATAAACCTTGGTGACAACTTTCCCCTCTTCCCAAATCTCATAATAGCCCTCATCGGTGAGATCTTAAGGAAGACATGGTTACCAACTGCAAAATGTACATCTTTCCTCTTCGGATCGACGTAACTCTTCTGCCTACTGAAAGCAGTCTTCATCCGATCTCTAATCATAGGCACTTTTTCCATTATCTCTCTTATCAGCTCTGGCCCCTCTAGCTGCTTCTCCCCTAGCTCTACCCAACACACTGGAGATCTATACTTCCTACCATATAGTGCTTCAAATGGAGCCATACCAGTAGAAGAGTGAAAACTATTGTTATAAGAGAACTCAATCAATGGCAGATATTGATCCCAGTTACCTTAAAAATCCAGAACATACAACCGAAGCATATCTTTCAAAGTCTGGATTGTCCTCTCTGACTGCCCATCATTTGCGGATGGAAAGTACTACTGAACCGTAACTGAGTACCCATGGCCTCCTGAAATTTTTGCCAAAACCGGGAGGTAAACTGTGTAACTCTATCTGAAATAATCATCAAAGGAACTCCATGAAGTTGCACAATCTTATTCATATACAACTGTGCATATTGAGCTGCCGTATAATTGGTCTTAAACTCTAGAAAATAAGCAAATTTCATCAACTGATCTACAATCACCCATATGGAATTATAACCCTTGGTAGTCTTCGGTAGACCCACTACAAAATCCATAGTAACCTGCTCCCATTTCCACTCTAACAACTCAATCTCCTGAAGTAACCTTGATGGCTTCTGATGCTCAAACTTAACCTGCGGATAGGTTAAGCATTTGGAGACAAACCGTGCTACATCTCCCTTCATACCAGGCCACCAATATACATCCCTCAGATCATGGTACATCTTGGTAATCCTTGGATGTATACTATATGCTGAATAGTGAGCCTCTCTTATAATCCGATCCCGTAGCCCATCCATATCAGGTACACATATACGCTTCCCATACTTCAATACACCATCCTCCACTATAAACTCTGTCATTTTGCCATTCTGCATATCTCCCTTAAGCTTTAGTAGATAAGGATCCCTATCCTAAGCCACTTTAATATCATCAAGCAACAGTGACTTCACCCAAAATTGGGCTATTAGAGCCTGGTTTCGATCCTGGGATCCCAAATCCAACTCCACTCCCATATTTGCCAAATCCCTTATCTCTCGAATCAAGGGTCTCCTACCAACTATGATATAAGCTAGACTGCCCATCAACTTTTGACTCAGTGCATCCGCCACTACATTGTCTTTACCTAGGTGATAAAGGATTTTACAGTTATAATCCTCAAGCAACTCCACCCATTTGCGCTGCCGGAGGTTTTAGATCCTTCTACTGAAATATATTATATAAACTTTTATGATCAGTATATATCTCACATTTTGACCTATACAGATAATGCCTCCAAATCTTCAATGTAAATATCACAACTGCCATCTCCAAACCATGTGTCGGATAATTTGCTTCATGCTTCTTTAACTGACAAGAAGCATAAGCAATCACTCTCCTGTTCTGCATCAGTACACACCCCAATATGATCCGAGAAGCATCACAATACACAATAAATTTCTCCCCCTCTAATGACAATGCTAACACTGGAGCACTTTTGAGGCAAGACTTCAAAGTCTAGAAACTGTGCTCACACTCATCAGTCCACAGATAATGCTCCTATTTCTGCATCAACTTAGTCAATGGAGCTGCAATCCTGGAGAAATCCTTCACAAACCTCCTATAATACTATGCCATACCTAGAAAACTGCGAACTTCAGAAACACTGGTAGGCTGAGGTCACTTTGCAACTACTTTAATCTTCTGAGGATCCACCTTAATACCATTCTTACAGATCACATGCCCCAGAAAACACACTTTAGTTAGCCAGAACTGGCATTTAGATAGCTTAGTATACAATTGATATTCTCGAAGTGTCTGTAATACAATCCTCAAATGCTCTGTATGCTCCTCCTCACTCCTAGAATAGATAAGTATGTCATCAATGAATACAATGACAAACTTATCCAAAAATGACCTGAACACCCTGTTCATCAAATCCATAAAAGCAGCCGATGCATTGATCAACCCGAATGGAAACACCAAGAACTCATAATGCCATATCAGGTCCTGAAAGTAGTCTTAGGTACATCACCCTTCTTAATCTTCAACTAGTGATACCCAGACCTCATATCAATCTTCAAAAAATGGTTGGCACCCTGCAACTGATCAAACAAGTCATCTATTTGTGGCAATGGATACTTGTTCTTCATTATCACCTTGTTCAGCTGCCTATAATCTATACACATCCTCAAAGAGCCATCCTTCTTCTTCACAAACAATACCGGAGCACCCCCATATAGGAGTACTCGATCTGATGAACCCTCTATCCAATAGATCCTGTAACTGCACCTTTAATTCCTTCAACTCAGCTATTGCCATTATGTAAAGAGGAATAGATATAGGATCAGTGCCTACATGCACCTCAATCTGAAACTCAATCTCCCTATCTAGGGGCAATCTTGGCAACTCCTCAGGAAACTCATGAACTACCGGTATCTGATCAAGCTCTACAGAAAACTTTTGCACATTTATCACATGAGCTAAATAGGCTGAACAACCTTTCCCTATCATCCTTTTGGCCTGGATAGCAGAAACCAGATTAACTCTAAACTCCCATACATCACCTTGAAACTCAAACTCTGGTTGCTCCTTAGGCTGAAACCTGACCTTCTTCTGATAATAATCAATAACTGCTCGATGCCTCGTAAGCCAATCCATACCCAAAATCACATCCAACTCTAACACTGGCATTTTAATCAAATCAGCACACAATATGTTATCATCAATTTCAATCGCATAGTCAGGATAGAAATAGTCCACATCAACACTCTCACCCATCGGTGTAGCAATCACTAAAGGCACATGCAACAATTTCCTTTCCTTATTCAATTTAGGTACAAAGTGTGGTGATATAAAGGAATGAGTAGCACCAGAATCAAATAAGGCATCTGCAATCTCATTCTAAATCAGAATAGTACCTGTGACCACGTTATCTGATCTTTGTGCCTCCTAGGTATTGACTGCAAATATTCTGCCCTGATCCCTACCCGTTGGGGCCTGACTATTGCTGAGAGTCTATCCTCCTCTGCCTCTGCCTCTACCTGAAGTCTCTCTGCCCATATTCTAACTCATCTGTATCGTCAACTAAGAAATCATAGTAGATGGTTGTTTCTCACCCCTCAAAGGACATCTGTTAGCATAGTGACCATGCTGACCACATCTAAAACAAGCACTAGTCTGACGCCAACACTCCTCTCCATGTCTCTGTCCACAAAACCCATAACTAGGTATACTGGATGTCTGTGCAGCTGGTCTCGAAGAACTCTGTGAATAAGCTGGTGCTGACTGTACCACTGGCAGTCCCCTACTTTGAACTCTCCTCCTCTGACTACCAGATGTAGGTCACTGATCAAATTGGGGTACTGGCTCTACCTACCTAGGCTGGGAGCTACTCTCTCCCATCCTAATCTGAGCTCCTGGGCCTCACTTCCTCTTCTGGTCCTTCTTTGCCCTCTTTGTCTTATACTTATCTTCCATCTGTGTAGCCTTATCAATAACTATCGTCAGAGAAGTGAATTATGTAGCCAACAGAGCATTATGAAGTGCAACATGTAACCCTCTTCTAAACTTGCTGATTAGATCCGCCTCAGTAGGAACAATATGAGTAGTATACCTACTCAACCTGATGAACTCCTCAGCATACTCCTCTACTAATCTGTTACCCTGCTCCAACTGCTCAAACTGGATCAAGTTACAGGTCTTTACCCCCTCAGTAATGAACTCATTTATTAGACCCTGACGAAACTCAGCCCATGAGGGTGGATGCTCACCATATAGCCTGGGCTCCATCCTCCTTGAAAACCAAGTCCAAGCCTTACCTTTCAGTAACAATCCAACTAGCTATACTACTCTAAGCTCAGAATAAGGTAGTCTCCTAACTACTTTCTCTACCTCCTCCAAGAAATTCACTGGATCACTACCTCTATCACCCCTGAACTCTGGTAAGTTTAGTTTTAGAAAACTAAACATAGATACACCACCTTCCTCAATAACTCTACGGCCTCCCTGTACAGCAGGCTCCCCAGGAACCCCTACTGGCTGCACAGGAGCCGGTGCAACTAGTACTGCCTCTGGTGCCACAGATGGGGACTACTACTGGAACTGGTGGTGGCAGTACATTATGATGTTCCAGCCTCAAATCTGCTAAATCCCTGCGTAACTCCATCAATCCCCTCATTCTCTCGACTCACCAGGGATCATCGCCCCTCTCTGTATGCTTTGTAGTCCGTAGGGATCTGGACAGACCATCTGAAACTGAGAACTCTCTGACCAAAGACTCATTAGAGGCTACCTCTACCTCCCTGATATCTCTATCCCTATCGTCGGACATCTTTGTAATCTATCGGGAAAATAGGAAACGCATTCAGTATATCACAGAAATGCAAAATACTAATATACAACAGACAATAACAGCAAAAGACGACAAAGGAAATCCTATGCTCCATAGTTTACTTAATTCTACCCCATTATGTACTTAGCCACTATTCCACTGTAATTCAGGTACTATTTATCTGTAACCCTATGCTCTAATGTCTGTAACCTAGAGCTCTGATACCACCTCTGTCATGATCCATTTTCGGATCGCGATGGTCCTAGGATGCGGGAGATGCTAATGACGATTGGCACCCGTAGAACCCAGTATCACATGCAAAATTTATTACTTAATTACCATTTATTCTGTCATTCTGTAATTATTTCTGTAATTTAGTGCAGATGGCTGTAACAATCACTATAACATGTCATATGATCATCATATACCATAAAATATCATCACATACATAAACATATTTATATCCTAACTAACCCATACATACCCCATGGAGCAACTAGATTATGAACACAAAAAATACATAATATATAATATTTACATGAAATGACAGTAAGCATAAATTCTCGGATGTCTGAAGATGGGATTCTGCAATCTACTCCTCTCCTGAAAGGGTAAACAAAGAAAAGGGTGAGTATATAAAATACTTAGTGAATCTATATGCATCGCCAATAAATATAATGGTTAAAAGATGGAACAATGTTGTCAATAGAACAGTATGAACAATTTACATAATCAATAATAGAGGGAGACAGAATAGTTAATATGTATATCATAGGCTCAGTATAATATGAAAAGACAGATAAATGGATAGACTATATGAAATCATAGTCTCCAGTAGTATCCGTATGTACTATATGTGAACATACAGTCTCCAGTAATATCCATATTAGTAAGCATAAGCCTAATCAGGTCTTATGGCTAGGTCCATAACCCTTCCCAGCTAGGGTATCAATAATACAATGTGCACATCGCCGACATTATATTCCCACTACCCTGTCAAAGCTGTAGCTCTGTCAAGCCACATTAGGATTAATATAAGAGTAAACATATCAATAGGCACCACTATGCAACAATGGTATCCTCAACATCAATAAGCTCAATATCAGTCAAATCATTTAGCAATGGTATCAATGGCATTGTAATATATGATACACAATCAATGACAATTGGTTTGATAACAACAAAGGTTGGCTTGGCAAAAGAAATCGGTAGGCCAATTGGCATGCCAATGTCTCTGGGGATAATGGCATTCAAATGGTAGGCCTATGGAAGACAAAACAATAGGCCAATGGCAAAAACAACTAGGAAATTCATCAAACACATGGTGGGCACAAAAGGGCAAGCCATTAGGTTAGGGTTTGGTGTAAATTTGGCATGCCCAATTCAACCAACAACAAGTTCACATTGTCAACAACACAATAGGCATCAATTATACAATATTAAACAACATTAAAGGCATCAAATTGGCTAAGGAATTCAAAGGAAAAACAAGCAAAATCTAAGGAAGTGAATAGTATAGCATGGTTCGGCCAACAATGGGTTTTCATAAGAGGTTTCCAATCATCAAATCAATGCTATATATAAGTTAAATGATGAATATAGAACTCACCTAAGGATTCCAATTGCCTTGGAAAATTGATTTCCACCAAAAATCTTCAAAGGAGGCAAAATTCACAACTTGTGCAATTCTTATTTTTTACACCAAAACAACCATCAATTAGTTATCTAATGGCCTCCAATTAATATATTCTAAGATCAAGTAACACAACCTAACACTAATTAACATAGCTCATTCATACAACTTCAATTAGGTTAGGCGAATTAGGAATTTCTATCCAAATGCATCAATTGATGCAATCTAACCTAAAACTCATTCCATTCAATGTCTAAATCATCTAAATGAACCATAAAAACAAACAAATAAATTTCTTACCTCAATTTGGAATCCTAGCCGAAATGATGAAGTCCAAATTCCTTGAATTCCTTTATCTTTCCAAGCAAATTAATGGAGGGAAATGGTAGAACTAGGTTGAATTTCAAGTTTTCTTTAACTTTTCTTAAGGAAATTTGGTTGGAAATGAAGCAATGGAATGGAAAAAGAAGGGAGAAGGTTTCGGCCAAATGGGAGAAAGAAGAAGAAGATGGCAAATAATTTCTAAGTGTTGCTTTTATATAAAAATATAATGGCTAATTACATTTTGGTCCTTAAACTTCTAAGTAATTATACTTTGACCCCAACTTCCTCTGTAATTTATTCTGTCAATTATGTCGGGATTTAGATTTCAAAGTAGGGAATCAAAAGGCTTATTTTAATTTATACTTATTTATAAAAATAGTTTCAGAGTCATTCTGAAACCCAGATAGACTCATTTCCACTATTCCCCTCGAAGTTTCATTTATTTACGGTTTTGCCATTGGTTACTTTTTCAGTGTTCCTATATATTTTTCACCCCTTTATTTTTACCAATATTACACTTGCATTCTGGTCAAATTCAAAATTCATCTATTGGCCGGATAGCTAATTTATCGGCAGTGTTCCCGATACTGACGATTTTCGGAAAAGTAATTTGTTCGCTTTCTAACTGTGTCTCTAAAATTATTTCCCATCATTTCAATGCATTTAAACTATATATCGCAAGTTAATTCATGCATATAAGTGAGGACTTTCTATGGTATTACAATATATCATCATACACAGTTATTCTTATAAATCATATGATCATAATTATCATGTCAAATTTTCATATCATGATATTTTCTCTTGTTCCTTATCAATCAAAAAACACATCTAACATCAATATGGAACAAGGGAAACTCTACAAAACATGTCAATCTAGGCAATAAAAGAATACATCTTTAATTTTAAATATGGAGCTCCTAAGAATACACTTCTCATTAGACATAAGTACATAACATAAATATAATGTTTAACAAAATTACATCCAAGAGTCTTCTTGTGGAGATGAAGTCAAGAAGAAGCTATATCTTCTATATTAGCTCTCTCTCAAATTACACTATCACCTGAAATGCACAAAAGAGGAATGAGCCTTCAACTCAGTAAAACATAAATAAGTAATGCTTTAAGTTAAACCAAATAACTTGGATATCATGGTCATGAATATACTTATACATTTACATATACTTATACTTGGGCATGAAAGAATTATAAGAAAAAGAATCTATAAACTTATACTTGAAAAAACATGAGTGCTTACATTAGCATAGCACTATCAAATCATATCATGTAATAGAACTAATATCATGAAAATGCATCAAAAGCCTTGCTATCTTATTGTGACACATATGTTTGGCCGAGCAAATGCCTAGAGCACATGGTTCCCTCTAGGTGGTACACTGATAAAAGCCCTATCAACTAGATTCCTATTATGCACATTGGACCAATGAATTTATTCTTATCTGGAAAAGCATTCTATACATATTCATGGGTTCGTAAAGCTTGGAATTATCAAAGAACATATTGGACACAAGACCATCAAACATATAATATATATATATATATATAGCTCATTTACAAAAATAAGTTTCATTATGAGCATGGTCTAAAAAAAATAACCGAGTCATTTTCTAACATACAAGTAGCTACTCATAGGAAGCAAGAAAGAATTTATCAAATAGGCTATTAAACATATATTTCATATCATGGAGAATATATATGGAGATTTAACAATATATCTCATAAGGAGCAATATGTACCTCAAGCGATTATCCTTGCTAATTCACTCAAATACTTGAATAAGGATGTCACGACCCATTCCCGGGTCGCGACTGTCCTAGGGTGTGGGAGATGCCGAGACGACCGACACCCGTAAAACCCATCAATCTCATCAATACTATAACAATATTGCAGTGAAAATATTTATATCCATCATCAATCACATAACAGTATATATATAATCATACACTCACATAACACTATTCATTCTGTCACTCTATCATTCATTATATAACTTTTTGTAAATACTATAATCATATCATTAATAATCTCTAATATTCCCATACATACATGTTCATACACTAACTATACCTTACAAAACCTATGGAGCAGCTAGGATATGAACATACAAAATAATACAGTGTTCATAATATTACACCGACACAAAATCTGTAGAATCCATAGAGAGTCAAAATGCTGGGATATTTGCCTTCTACTCGGCACCTGAGAGGGTAAACAGTGAGAGGGTGAGTATATATGATACTCAGTGAATCTAATATGCATCAACCATTAAAAATGAGTAATGAAATATCAATAAGCAATAGGCAGATGAAGTAATGAATCAATCTACTCAGAATATCTATAATACAGAATCAAGTACAGAATATGACTGTAAGTAAACAATCATATCAATAGAAATATATCACATGACTAAGATTAAAATAACAGATATAGATCCAGAAAATGCATAGAAATGTGTCAAGCACAAATCACTCATATAATAAACATAAGACTGTACGGAACTTATGACTAGGACATCCCTTCCTAGTACAGGGTATCAAACAATACATTGTGTACAAAGCTGATAGTATACACTCACTACCCTGTCGGGGTGACAGTCAAATCACCTCAGAATTAATAGAATCAATAAACACATAAATAGATATCATTTAAAAATAATGGCATCGGTAAGTATCAATAACTCATCATCAATCAATTGAATGAGAAATAGAGTCAATAAGACATCAATAACAATCGATTATACAATGACCAAAGGTCTAGTAACCAATAATGGGAACAAACATAAGTTGGTCATTTATGGCCAAAAAGTTGACGCAATTGGCATGCCATTGACATTGGCGACGATGGCATTCAAATGGTTGGCCTATGAATTTTGAACTAGGTTTTGGTGCAACATTGATATTACCCCAAATATCAATAATAATATACATTGAAATCAATTCCATAGGCAATATATATACATCAATAGACATTATCAAATGGTTCAAATTGGCATACAAAAGCCATAGGAAAACAAGAACAAAATTTAGGCAACTTTTGCCCTGAAGTGGTTCGACCACTTTAGGGTTTTCACAAATCGATTCCAATTTTCATTCTAACAATTTAAGCATGACAAATGATGCATATTAAACTCACCTAGTACTCCAAATCACCAAGCAAATTTGCTTTGCCACCAAATTCCTCAAATTTCTCAAAGTAGGCAAAATCGACAATTTTCTTCAACCGAATTTTCTACAACAATGTAACCATCAATTAATCATCAATAAACATCCAATTGACTTATTCTATACTCAATTTACACATCCTAACTCATTTACACAAAATTCATCCATACAACTTAAGTTTAGGGTTTGAAAATTGGGCAAAAATGCTTAATGCATCAATTGATACAATTAAACCTATTACCCAATCTAACTAACATCAAATAACCCTAATTAAACCATAAAATCAAACAAAATCATAATATACCTCAAAATCTTGAAATGGATGAAATCCTCAAGCTTATTGTTCTTGAAAATTTCTTATTTTTTATGGATGAAATTTGATGGAGGATGGATTATTTGATGTTTAAATCAAGTTTCCAACAATTTCTCTTAACAAAATTTATGAAAAATCAATTGTAAATGGAAGAAGAAAGTCACGGATGGAAGAACAAGCAAATAGGCAAAAAAAAAAATGCTAAGGCAAGCTTATATATTAAGTCATAAATGGAAAATTTCCTTTTGGTCCTTCATCTTTCCTTAAATTATGCTTTTGCCATATTTTTCTTTGGTTATTTGTTCTGACAATTCCGTCGGGATTTAGATTTCAAAGTGAATATTCAAACATCTTATTTTTATTAATACTATTTAATAAAAATAGTTTTAGATCCGTTTTGAAAATCAAACTATAGAAATTTCACTATATCCCTAAAGTTTCCTTTATTTACGATTTTGCCATTGTTTACTTTTTCAGTTTTCGTAAATATTTTTCACCTATTTCTTTTTTATATATTTACACATGCATATACATAATCATTTATCCTTTAGCTAAAATCAAAAATTCATCTGTTGACCGTACTGTTATTTTTGCGACAGCAATATCGATGCCGACTTTTCTGAAAAAGTTTGTCGTTTTCGCTCTAACTGAGTTTCTAAAATTATCATTAATCATTTTGATAATTTCAAACCATATACTGAGAACTTTATTCACAAAAACTTGACAAGCTTATATATATAGGGTATTACAAAGGAGTAGTCTTTTATATTATTTTGAATTCTCCTCTTTTAAATCAAAATCCCCAAATATCCAAAATTAGAGTTTTACCCAAACATGCCCATACAAGATAAGTTCTTATGATTCTAATCATCTTTAAGAATCTAAATATGATTTATAATATCAATTTAATCATATATTACAAGAATATAGAAGATTGGGATGAATATCTACTATTCACCCAAAAATCTTAAATCCATGAATCTTTCACATAATCCATAATAAATGCCTTTTAATACTCATAAAAAACTTATATACATTTATTCTACCCAAGGATTAACTTAACTTGAACTTAGAAATGTATTTGGAGTAAATATCTTGAAACCCTAGAAATGGAGACTCTTGAGAAATCTAGATTCTTGAGGTTCTTGGAGGTTTGATTCTTGAATCTTATTTTATTTGAGATGTAATAAGTGTTTAAGAAAAGATTTTAATGAGTGAGTGGGTGGTTGAAGTGTATTTATGAAGAAAGAGAGAAGTTAGGGCAAAATAAATGAATCTAAAAATGAAAGAATAAGGGTCAGATTTATATAGGCTCACGTCTTCACACCCGTAAAGAGAGTCTTCACACCCGTGATGGCCACTGCTTATGTTTGGAACTGAAAATGTTTTCACGGCCATGAAAAGGTGTTCCATGCCTGTGAAGGAAAATCTGAGGAAACTTGAAATTCATATTGGAAGTTTTCTCATGGTGGTGAAAGGTTCTTACGCTCGTGAAAAGACCACTAAGGGAGAATCTCTCATGTTTCTCCATTCTAACTTGTCCAAACTCAACACACTCCAGCATAAACATGTTTATCACCTCAAATTCAATCATAACTCATCATGTACCACCATAAATCCATTCTAAGAGTAATCTATACTTAACATATATTCTAGAGCATCTATCATAGACACTACACATATGAAATCATCTAACATGTATCAAACAAATCACAAGTAAATCTAATGTACACAATCTCAACTATGCAACCCAAGCACAAAGTATTATAGAAACAAAGTCACTGGGATTGGTGAAGACAAGCATAATGATGGTATTAATAATAGGTCAACTGGTTGGAAGAAAATGAGCATATTTTGGGATTTGCCTTATTGATCTTCCTTTTTTATTCTATACAACTTTGATGTTATTCATATTGAGAATAATGTATTAGAGGATATGTTTAACATTATGATTAATATAGAACGAAAGATGAAAGGAAATGCAAAAGCTAGATAAGATGTGCAAATTTTCTACAAAGAACTCAAGCTTGAAAAGGATGAAGTGATAGGTAAATATTTGAAGGCGTGCTACACACTTGACAAGGATGATGAAAACATTATATGTGAGTGGGTGAAGATTCTTTAATTTCCAAACAAATATGTTTCTAATATGGGCTGATGTGTGGACATGAGAAAGTATTAAATGTTTGGGATGAAAAGTCATGACTATCATATTTTCATGCAAAACTTATGACCAATATTTTTCCATGAATTTCTTCCATAACATGTTTGGCAAGTTTTGATAGAATAGAGTTTGTTTTTTAAGGAATTAACATCCATAACCTAGTTGGAAGATGAAATTGTCAAACTTGATTCAAAAATTCCTTTAATTCTTTGAAAACTAGAAAAGGTATTTCCTACAAGCTTCTTTGACTCTATGGAACATCCTTCAATATACTTGGCTTATGAGGCAATGATTTCAGGTCTAATTTAATATTGGTGGATGTATCCATTTGAAATGTATGATTACATATGGAATCTCATCACTTAGTTTTACAATAATAAAATCTTTTCTTACTTTAAATCAAATTTGGAATGTAATGTCAAAAATCAGTCTAAGGTTAAAGGTTCAATATGCAATGCATACTTAGTGGAAGAAACGTTATATCTTTGTGCACTTTATTTTGAGCCTCATGAATACATAAGGCATCGAAAAGTTCCATGAGATGATGAAGAAGAAAGTACAAATGGGGATGAAATAGAAGGAAATCTTTCAATTTTTACACATCAGGGTCATGCTTTTTGAAGAGCAACTCAAAGGCGATTGACAAAAATAAAATATCATATTGCTCAAACTTACATTTTGTTAAATTGTGAAGAGATCCATCTATTTATTCAGTAAGGAAAAAAAATTTAGGTATTTAATAATTCTAGTTCAACTTCAAATTATTCAAGTTTCATATTGATGAAATATTTTTTAGAATATATATTGATAAATTACATTCTCTGAATCCAAAGATCACCGATGCGACAATCACTTCAATGCAAGAAAGTGATTTTGCAAAATTGTTTGAAAATTATGTTAGTTTTTTTGACAAAATTTATCTAAACTTATACAATATCTTTATTATTTTAATTTAATTAACATTCATTAGTGAATTGGTAGGCATAAAATCCATCAAATGATATCTCCAATCATTTTATAAAGTTGTTAGCATTAGGTCCTCTGTGGATAGTAAATAATTATCCAATTTACTTTATCAATGGATACAAATTCCACACTGAAGTTCATATTTTCAATAAAACAACTACTAATAGTGGTGTTTGTATAAGGGGATCAAATTACAGTGACCAACCGAGTGATATTACAAAAAGTTGATAAAAGTTTTGCAATTAGAGTATCCAACACTTCCAATTAAGAGGACTATTTTGTTTAAATATGAATGGTTTGACATGACACCTAATATGAGTGTAAAGGTGCATCCAAAATACCATCTAGTTGATATAAATATCAGAAGAAATTTTAGTAACTATGGGCCATTTGTGTTAGAAATGCAAACTGCCCATGTGTATTATGTACCATATCTTAAATGTAAAAATGATAGGGTGGACCAACTAGTTGTATGCAAAATTAAATCCAAAGTTCTAAGCTATATACTCCAAATCTAACACTAAGTCATCACTTGTAGTTGTATCACATGAGGATGCTGAAAATGCACTTACTCTGCAAATTGTCTCTAATGATGAAGATCATGAACTTAATGGTCCAATTACTGATTATCAGTCACTTCCTAAACCTGAAGGCACGTGACCGGTACTAAGAAATGTATAATGATAATTGTAATTTAAATAATCAGTAATTGGACCATTAAGTCATCACTTGTAGTTGTATTACAAGAGGATGATGAAAACGCACTTACTCTGCAAATTGTCTCAAATAATGAAGATCATGAACTTAATGGTCCAATTACTGATTATCAGTCACATCCTGAACCCGAAGGCACGTGACTGGTACTAAGAAATGGGAAATCAAAATACTTTCAGAACCCGTAGTCAGCCTAACAACTCATTACACGATAAAACTGCAAAGTGACAGATGTAATTATCATAAAATCATAGCTACAACCCACCTATTAAATATAACTTATATATTACATTATCAATTAATGTCAATATGGGCTATCACTCTCATATTAATCCATCAACATTATTATCGTAAAAGGTTCTTGCTTAATAGAACAATAGTCAAACAAGGAAACCCAACTATCCTCTGACTCAAACAACTCAAACTTTCAAGGAATAAAGATAAAGAAGCCAACAAAAAAAAAATAACAATGCAGACTTATAAATTAAATTACCAAAACAAATATAAATGATTATATTAATTAAAAAAAATAAAAAAAATCTTTGTCAGAGGATAAAAAGGCAGAAGTGACTCAAAAATAACCTAACTTCTTACGCTCACCTACAAACTGAAAAAAAAAAAAATTAGAGTGAACAAGGGTGCGCGTTCAACTCAATGAGCTATATAGAATAATATAACTTATTAATCACATACATTTAATTATGCAAATGCAATATGTCCAATCATCACACATTCGTGTAGTTAATCTAATCATAGAATCATACAAGTCACCAAATCAAGGATATAAATTAGTCTACAAGAAACACTATAAATCTCAATTTGGGGATCCAGTCACCCATACCTGACTCTCTCATTCCAAGTACTATTTCTTATATCCAAATATATGGTTTCAACATCATGGCCTAAGCCTAGCAGCAATGAGAGATAAACAAGCCTCTATCGTCATGCCAGTTATAGCTCATCAAATCATAATCATCACATCATGGTCATAACTTAAGTGGTCTTGTGTCATTCTAATCTCATCCAATAACCATGAACAATATACGACATTCATAAACGTAACAATCATCACATCATTACATTTCAATCATCACAACAATTATGGTATAATATTCATCACATTTTTATGATCTCATGCAAATAATGATAATTAAATAAAATGTATAAATTATTGATGTACATATGCAACATAACATTAATTAGATGAGGGGAATGAAATGTTACATTAAACCATATAACTCACAGACTTGACTATAATCCAAATCAATTAACTTTCCTCGGAGTAACTGAAGTCTGACAATAAGAAACACCTGAAAGACCTCGATCAAAATATTCAGGAATTATTAGAATAAGAAAAACCCAACCATTGACTTTAGAATTACACAAAAATATCTTTAAAGGAATTTTCGATATTTCGGTAGAACCTTCTCTAAAACTATAACATAACCTCCTGAAATAAAAGCAATAACACTTCTAAATAAATAATCCTGAAGACTTACAATCATCAACTCAATCCACTAACCCCTCATGGATATCCAATTTCAGCAATTAAACTTCTCATTAAGAAACTTGCCACAATTATCTGATTTAGTTCAATGTTGAATATTATTTTTACTTTATTTTCAGTCCAATAATTATATACATAATTTATTTTACTTGAATTAAATAAATATAATTATTCTTTAACAAAGCTTCAAAATAATAATTTTGAAAAAATCTAAATAATTCATTCAAATTTATATTAATTTCAAAATTCCTTAATCATCATTAATATTCAAATATCGACACATAAATTTACTAATTAATAACCCTTTCAACAAATAATGTATCTAACCATTAATTTAATTATAACTATATTCACTATATTAATCAAGTAAAATATATATAATAATCTAATAAATTATTACAATTAATTTAAACAATTATTTTGCAAGTTAATTTTCAATATCAATCTCCAATTAATTCAATAAAATAATTATCCACTAAATTCTCAATTAATAATTATATCATAATTAATATTTTACTAATAAATTACCTTAAAAATACATTTAATTATCATCACAATCATAATATAGTTTAGAAAACTTATCTATCATACTTCAATTATTTATTTCAATTTAAATCAACTTATTCGCCTAATTTAACTATCGTCTTAATTAATTTACTCTACAAATATTCAAATATTGGTATCTAAAATCCATAATATCACTCAAATAATTTTTATAATTACTCCAAATTAATTATATTAATTTATCTTAATTTATTTATTTAATTTAATTATAGTTCTAAATTATTCACTCTGCAAATATTATAATTTCAGTGTCACAAATTCAATATTTTTTACTATCTAACTCCAGTACATATTCCAAATAATTTAAAATAAATTTTAGAACAGATTAGAACACACATACCCTCAATTGTCAAAAAAATCGAGTTTCACCTTTTTTGATCTAGACTCGGATCACCATTGACGGCAAGCTGAATACTTTGGAGAGCTCAAGAGGAGAAGAATTTTTTAGAGTTGGAACCGCCAGAAATAGGTGTCTAGTCTGAAATTTGTAAAAGAATACCTTATCGCTAGTGGCCTTTGGACGATGAGTGTTAACATCGATTTTTAACACACCTTGAGCCCGAGCTGAAGCCTAATGATGTATCATTAAAAGCCAAGATCGTGAGTGTAATACCCTAAGAAACCCCATCTTAAATGCATGATTTAATTCTCAATTTATGGTTTAAAAGTATCGAAATGATTGGAGAGAATTTTAGAGACACAGTTAGAAAGTAAATGCAAAACTTTTCTGAAAATTGTCGGTGTCGAAAACACTGCCGGAAAAATAGCAGTCCGGCTAATTTAAAAATTTTTTACCCAAACCTAGGGGGATTAAATAATTTAATTTTATGTGAAATTATGGTGAAAAGAAAGAGTTGAAAAATATTTTGGAAAACTGAAAATGAGAGTAATAGTAAAATTATAAATAAAGACAACTTTGAGGGCAATTTTAGAAATCAACTGTCTGAGATCTAAAAATGACCCAGAACTATTTTTAAATGATAGAACAACTTGAAATAAGATATTTCACTCTTCAAACTTGAGGTTGAATCCAATTACAATAGCAAGAATAAATTACAGAAAATTTTGGGGTCAAAAATGCAAATAAGGAAAATTTTGGGC
>CANXYC010450062.1:0-11370 GCA_948193065.1 Aleurites moluccanus
TATATATATTTCTTTCATATTGCATGTTCATATCTTACTGAGTTGAAGGCTCACTCCTCTTCTGTGGATTTCAGGTGATAGTGTAGCTCATGAGGGAGCTAGTAGAGAAGATCAAGCTTCTTGATTTATTCCTCCAAGAAGTCTCCATTGTAATCATTATATTTATGTATATTCATTGTATGGTATTATGGTATTATATGTATTGAGAGTATACTCTAGAGCTCCGTAGTTAGTTATTAAAGAGGACACTATTTTGATGTATAAATTGTTACCTTTTGGGTTACCCTTGTTCCTTATTGATGTGGGATACATCTTTTGATCAGTAAAGAACAACAGGAAATTATGAATGATAAAAATAAAGATATGAATTATGCTTATATGGATCATAGAAATGAATATTGAATGATATGTATATTTGATCTGAATGTGTATGAGATCCAGGATATGAGAGTTCTACGGGTTTATGGAGGCATTAAGCTTACCCTTGCCTTAGGACCGTCGCACCACTGGAGTCGGGGTGTGACATTTTGCTTCCCTCACACTCTCTGGAAGAAATTCATTCATCACTAGTTCCTTGAATCTCTCCCAAGAAAGATCTTCATTTCCCCGAAGTATACCAGAAATGCTTCTTTTGAACCAATCCTTGGCCTCAGCTTTCATCAAATGCCCCACAAATTCTATAGCTCTTTTATCGAGAATTCGTAGAATATGTACTTTCTCTTCAATTTCTTCCAGAAAATCTGTAGGATCCACTTAACCTCTATACTTTGAGGACTTAAGCTTAAGAAATCTCTCAAATGATACATCTTCCTCTGGACGTATAGCGGGTGGTGAAATTGCTGGAGGAACAGGAATCTCTGGAGCCTGTACTGGAGGTACCTATTGTTGTCTTTATTGAGTAATGAATTCAGCTATCATTGTATAGTTCCTTTGCAGCTGTTCCAATTGTTAAGCCATATTAGCCACATCTACTGGTGGCACAAGAGGAACCTCATTTCCTCCATTTCCACCCATAAAACCATTTTCAGAAGGCAATTCTCGTATAGGACGACCTCGACCTTGTCCTCTACCACGTCGTGAACGCATCTCGATACTGATAAGGGAAACAAAGCAAACTTACACTCAAAACACAAGATTAGTAGAGGTCTATACCAAAGGAATACACAACATTGACATGACATGGATCCTATGCTCCGTAGTTATCTTAATCAACACTTATACTAGGGCTCGTGCACATCTATCTATCTTCTATCTTAAGGATTATAAACCTATAGCTCTGATACCACCTTTGTCACACCCCAACTCCAGTGGTGCGACGGTCCTAGGGCAAGGGTAGTTTTAAGGCTATCATAAACCCATAGAACACTCATATCCTGGATCTCATACTTAATACATATCCATATCATACCCATAGAACACTCATATCCTGGATCTCATACTTAATACATATCCATATCATATATAGTTATCATAACAAATACTCATTTCTATAATTCATGTAATCATAATTCATGCATTTATATTCTTAATCATCATATGATTTCCTCTTGTTCCTTACCGATCAAAAGATACATCCCACATCAATAAGGAACAAGGGTAGCCCAAAATATAACAGTTCAAAAATAAAATTAATATCATCCTCAATATCTAACTACAGAGCTCTAGAGTATACTCCTCATACATACAATACCATAATACAATTCAATGAATATATATATATATATATATATATATATATATATATCAAAATAATTGCAATGGAGACTTCTTGGAGGAATGAATCAAGAAGCTCGATCTTCTATATTAACTCATTCTCGAGCTACACTATCACCTGAAATCCACAGAAGAGGAGTGAGCATTCAACTTAGTAAGATATGAACATGCAATATAAAGATCAATCCAAGGGAAAGGTCAATCCAAAGGAAAAGTCAATCCAAAGGAACCTAGGTAAGAAAATATCATAAGGTTATGCTTATAAGAATATAAGTGCTCACAAACGAATAGCACTATCAAATCACATGATAGAACTGCAGAATGCATCAGTAGCCTTGCTACCTATCACAACAAGGCACATTAGTAGTCCTTGCTACCTTATCGCAAACGCATGCTTGGCCAGGCATACGCATAGAGCTCATGGTCGCCCTTAGGTTGAACACTGATAAAAACCCTATCAGCTAAGTTCCAAAAGTGCACAATGGACCAATGAACTTACTCTCATTGGGAAGAGCGTTCTATCCATATCATGGGTCATATAGTTGAAATCTCACAAGAAAACATATTGGTCACAACACCATCAACATATAATATAAATTCAGTCAAGTTACAAATAGGTTTCATATGAACTTGGCCCAAGGAAAGATGACCAAGTCATTTATAATATATATATGGTAATCACTTGGAACAAATTATCATTTGTTTGAGAATATCATGAAAATTTCAATTAATAGGTCAATAATACAATATCATATAACATGTGAATCATATATGTGGACATTAGGAAGGATTTGACAATCCATTTCGAAGAAGCAATATGCATATGCAATGTTCATACTTACCTCAAAGCAATTTATCCTTGTATTTCCTCAGTTACTTGTACAATCAATAAATCTCCTTTAATTCCTTGAGTTCTCTTTTCCTATGACATTTTCCCAAATGCTCAAAATTAGGGTTTCCTCAATTAACAATACATAGTATGATTCTCTATAATTTTAATCATCTTATAGCCTCTATTATTGTTTCCTAACATCAATTTAATTCATCTCTTAAAGAAAATCCGAAGTTTGAGGACGTACTTACTATTCACATCACTGTTCATCAAATTCCATAAATTCTAGCATCTTGTATATTAATCAAAATCAATAGTCTTAAATACTTATAATAGAGTCTATGTACTCATATAGATCTATTCTATCTATCAAAAATTCTTAATCTAAAGAGAAAATGAAGTTTGGAGAAAATCACCTTATTTTCCCCAAAATTGAGTTCTTGAAGAATCTGACTTGAAAATGATGATCAAAGCCTCAAATGTGCTAACTTAATAATCTAATGCCTAAATTTTAAGTATTAATGCATTAGAAAACAATGGGACAGATTTGAGAGAGATAGGAGAAGAAATGAGAACGAACGAAGAAATGAGAAGAAGAAGTTATCGTGAAATTAGCTACTGCTTCTCCTTTTAAAATAGGCTACTGCCTCTTAGCTTCCCGCTTCTCCAAACTCACTTCACAATTTCACTTTGCATGTCCCACTTCGCATGTCCACTTCGTATATCCCACTTCGCATGTCCACTTCGCATATCCATTTCGCATATCCCACTTCGCATATCCACTTCGCATATCTCCACTTCGCCAATCCCACTTTGCCAAAGTCCACTTCGCCAATCTCACCTCGCCAAGTTCCACTTCGCCAATGCCACCTCGTCAATGCCACTTCACCTGTCCCACTTCAGCAATGCCACTTCACATATCCCACTTCAGTAATCCCACTTCGCCAAAGTCTACTTTGCCAATCTCACATCGCCAAGTTCCACTCTGCCAATGCCACTTCGCATATCCCACTTCAGCAATGCCACCTCGGTAATCCCGCTTCGCCAATGCCACCTTGGCAATGCCACTTCGCATATCCCACTTCTGCAATGCCACTTCGCATATGCCAGTTTGCCACTTCCACTTCGCTAATGCCCATTTTGGCGAGCTGAAATCCTGCCTCGCCAACTATCTAGACATCTCGCATTAAAATGGCTCACGAGCAAGATTGAGAAGTCCAAATGTCCTGATTGTTTTTCCCCAGTTAACTTAGACACACAGGGCTACAATTCCATACTTACCTCTCCAGCTTGATCAGCCCCTAACCATTTTCAGAAGGAAAATAAAAAACAGACTCAGATTTCCACATTCTCAGAATACATATCAAACTTATTGCAGGAATTAAAGAATTAAACAAACTTTGATCGAGGAAGCATATCTCCTCAAACACACAAAATTTTCCAAAATAATTCTACAAATTTATAGATGATATAAAAATCTGCAACTCTTATGATTTACACTTTTCTAATTTATTCCTTTAAGGTCACAAAACTGACTCACAAAAATCCTTCCTGCATATAAAAATTCTGAAATTCTCTAAAACATTAATCTATCCACAACATCTCAATAATCAGAAATAAAAATAAAATAAAATCAAATATTTATTAATGGGTATTACACTTGGAGTAAGAGTCAAACTCAAAAGCTGCTAAAAATTTAAACAATTGAGCTATAAGTCCTTTACGGAACCTCTGAATTCGAGTTGCTTCTGTAGGCACAAAAGCTGGAGCAAACTTGCTCAACCCACTGAATTTCTTTGCATATTCTGAAATAGTCATACCAGGAGTTTGAACCAACCTCTCAAACTCAATGGACTTAGTATCCCTCACACTCTCTAGAAGAAACTCACAAAGAACATGAGTGCTTACAACTATAGCAATATCAAATCATGTCATAAATCAAATCATGGTTCTCATTTAGAACATAAAAATGCCTGCTGAAGATGGCATTATCAAATCTCATATATGATAGAACTAATATCATAACATAACATATCAGTAGCCTTGCTACCTTAACGTGGCACATATACTTGCGAGGGCATATGCCTAGAGCTTATGGCCTCCTCTAGGTGGAACACTAATAAAAACCCTATCAGCTGGGCTCCCATTGTGCACATGGACCAATGAATTTACTCTCATTTGAAAAAGCGTTCTATACATATGTATCCCAAGGTATCATTAAAAATAATGTATTCTCAACAAATCTGAATTTGGTCAAGAGACAATTTAGCATTAATATCAAAAGCTTGTTCATGATCTTGGTCCAAGAAAAATAACCAAGTCATTATTATATATTAAATGATTACATAAAGTAGGTTATCAAATACTAATGACATATCATAGAGAACATATATATATATATATAACAATTCTACTTATAAGGAGAAATATGCAATTATGTAATTCATAACTTACCTCTCAGCAAATGTTCCCACTATACAGTTCAACACTTGCTTAAATGAAAATCCTCATCAGTTCCTTGAACTGTCCAAGCCTAAACAAAATCCCCAAACTCTATAAATTAGGGTTTCCTCAATTAATCATACATAATATAGTTCTTTAAAATTTTAACCATATTATAGTCTCTATTATTATTTTCTAACATCACTTTAATTTATCTCTTAAAGAAAATTTGAAATTATGAACATAGTCACTATGCACATCACTACTCATCAAATTCATAAATTATCATATCTTTCATATCAACCACAATTAATCGCCTTAAATGCTCATAACAGGTTCTATATAACTCATAATAATTATTCTAACTACCAAAAATCTTAGTCTAAAAGAAAATAAAGTTTGGAGAAAATCACCTTATTTCCCCAAAATGAGTCCTTGAAGAATCTTGACTTGGAAATGATGACTGAAGTCTTTTTAAATGTGATAATATAATGATTTAATGCATTAATTCTGAGTATCAATGCATTAGAAGACAAATGGAACAGATTGGAGAGAGATAGGAGAAGAAATGAAGAAGAAAGAAGAAAAGAGAAGAAATTATCGTGAAAAGGATGGCTATTGCTTCTTCATTAAATAAGCTACTTCCTCGCTAATCTCCCACTTTGCCACTTTTCCACTTCGCAAATCCCACTTCACCAATTTCCACTTCGGCAAATCTCCACTTCGCCACTTTCCACTTCGGCAAATCCCACTTAGCAAATTTTCCACTTCGCCAAATGCTACTCCGCTAAATGCCACTTCGTTGAATTCCACTTAGCCAATGCCACCTCGGCAAATGCCACTTCGCCAAATCTGCCTCTTCAAATCCACTTTACCAAATACCACTCCGCTAAATGCCATCTCGGCAAATCCACTTCACCAAATGCTACTATGTCAAATGCCATCTCGGCAAATGCCACTTAAACTAGACATCTGAGACTACAACTTTCATGCTTAAATTTCTAGCTCGTTCAATCTCTATCCACCTCAAAATTAAGTAGCCATCTTGCACTACCTATTCTGCCGAGCTGGAAAACCTTCCTTGCCAACTCGCACTAAATCATCTCGAAATTGAGCTACAGACATCCAAACTCCTCGATTCTTTTTGTCACTTAAAATAGACACTTAGGGGTCTAACATATCTAAAATTTAGATCAAAAGAAGCTCTACACAATTTATGATACATTTCTAAATTCACCTAGACTTTACTCTCCAAGTACTACCTGGATAGGTCTGATTCAATTAACTCTCTCTGGAGCTAAAATTTTCAATCTCCTTGAAATTCTACAACTATCTATATAACATATAAAGAAAAATATTTCATGCTTACTCTTGACTCACTGTAATATCTGCCAATTTTGTTGTTTTTTTTTATTAAATTGTATGTTTGGAGAATTAATTAATTTCAAATATGAATATTTGAGAAATTTCAAAATTTTTGATTTGCAATTGCAGGATTTGTGAGGATAATTTCATGATCTTAAACAAATAATTTGGTAAAATGTAAAACATAAAAGTTATGAGTTTATGTCTCGATTGAAATTCTGTAAAATGGCTTAGCAGAATCCTATATGTGTGATGAGTTATGTCCCTTTGATTAGGACTGGTATGGATTAATGTGTCTACTAGAAATTTGAGTCTATTTGAATTTACTGGAAATGACTGAGATAGATTAAGCCAAAGATATAAACATAAAAAATGTTTATTTATATGTTGTGATGTTCTCTGTAAAAGGACAGAATTTTTGGATAAGTATATCTCAGTGGAGAGTGGTTTTCTCAGGACTGTTCGGATGGATTTTAAAGTAGTAAGTCTAGGTGAATTTGGAGAGTCACCATGATCAGTATAGTTGTCTTTATGATTTGAATTTTTGATATGTTGAGCCTTTGTATGTCTATTTTAAGTGGCAAAAATAATTAGTAAGTTTGGATATTTGTAGCTCATTTGCGAGCTAGTTAAGTGTAAGTTGTTCAGGAAAGGTTTCAACTTAGCAGAGTCTTGGTATGGCGAATCGGCAAAAAGCGAAGTGGCATTTTGCGAGCTGGTAAAGTAGCAAAGTGGCGAAGTGCCAAGGAGAGATTACTGAAGTAGCAATTTGCGAAGAGGCATGTGCGAGGTGGCATGTGCAAAGAGGAAAGGCGAAGAGGATTTGGCGAAGAGGAAAGGCGAGGTAGCATTATGCGAAGAGGCATCATGCGAAGAAGGAATGTGCGAAGTGGCAATCCGCGAAGTAGAGATTGGTGAAAAGGGAGATAGGCAAAGTGAGTTGGCGAAGAGGCGAAGAGGTATTGCCGAGGTGGCATCTGCGAGGCGACACACGCGAAGAAGAGTCCGCGAGGAAGAATTCGCGAGGAAGAGTTTGCGAAGAGAGTTTGGCGAGGCAGCATATGTGAGGTGACATATGTTAGCTGGATTAGTAAAGTGGCATTGTCGGATCAGTTTGGCGAGCTGGGAAGTGCGAACTGGGAAATGCAAAGTGGGAATGGCAAGCTGGCTTGCGCGAGGTAGCTTTGCCAAGGCAGATTGGCGAGCTCATAAGCGAGATTTCTGGGGCAGTGATCTATTTAACCCTAGCAGCCCAGTAGAGTTTTTCACGATTTTTCCTTCTTTCTTTCTTCGTTAATTTTAGTCTTTTCTCAGATTAGTCCCATTTTATTTTCTAAGGCATTAATACTCAAATTAATGCATTAGACTTCTAGATTATTCTATATTAAGACATAAATTATTATATTTAAGCAAGAAATCTCAGGAATTTCAGTTTTGAAAAAATGAGGTAAATTTTCTTCCAAAGTTATTTTCTTTGAATTTATTGAAGTTTGTTAGTTAGAATAATTAATATTGGGTGTATAGAATTTATTGCAAATACTTTGTAGTCATTAATAGTAATTAATATGGAAGGAAATCAAAATGTTGGGACTGTCATGAATAGTAATATGAACAGTAAATCTGAATTTAATGCAGATTTTTCTTTAAGAGATAATTAAATTGATGTTGAGAATTAAGAATAGAGACTCTGAGATGGTTAAATATTTAGAAATCATGTTAAATATTATTGATTTGGAGAAAAATCCTAATTTTGTATATTTGAGGGAAATTTCTTAAGAGGAGAAAATCAAAATAATTAAGGAGTTGGAGTTGGAAATTGCTAAAGATAAATTTAAGAGAATTTGTGTAAGAGGTAAGTATGAACATTTCATTTGATTATCGTTCTTTGAAATAATGTGACCAAGTATTCTTATATTTGTTCATCCATATTTATATATTTGTATGATGTGAATGACTTGATCAACTTTCTTGGATCAAGTTCATATGTTTCTTACTTGTTTAACCAGATTTGAATGATGATTTATGTTGATGGTCTTGCGACCAATATGCTTCTTATGACATTGAAACCATATGACCCTATGGATAGAATGCTCTTCCCAATGAGAGTAAATTCATTAGTCCATAGTGCACTTTGGGAGCCCAGTTGATAGGGTTTTTATCAGTGTTCCACCTCGAGGGGACCATGAGCTCGAGGCGCATGCCTGGCCAAGCATGCGTTCATGTTAAGGTAGCAAGGCTACTGATACGTATGTTATGACATGAGATCAGTTCTATCAGATGAGATTTGATAATGCCATTCTTTGTGGGCATTCTATATTCGAAATAAGAACCATGATTCGATTTGTGACATGATTTGATATTGCCAATTATTATAAGAACCCATGTTCCTTTAAGTAAAGCTTGTGATCCTTTCATACCTATATATATATAAATATATGTTCATGACAATGATTTGATATTCAGATTCTTGATTTATGATGTTCATATTTTATTGAGTTGAAGGCTCACTCCTCTTCTGTGAATTTCAGGTGATAGCATAGCTCGTGAGGCAGCTAATATAGAAGATCAAGCTTCTTGACTCTGTCTTCCAAGAAGCCTACATTATAAATATTTTTGAAATATGATTATGTATATTCGTTAAATGATATTATGACACAATATGTATTGGTAGTGTACTCTAGAGCTCCGTAGTAGTCATTAAGGCTGATAATATCTTGATGTATGAATGATTACCTTTTTGGGTACTCTTGTTCCTTAGTGATGTGAGATGCATCTTTTGATCAGTAAAGAATAAGAGAAAGCTATGAAATGATAATGGTAAAGATATGATTGATATTTAATTGAATTTATAGAAATGATCATGGTATGATATTATATGATAATTATAATTGTTATAATTGTGTAAGAGATCTAGGATTTGTGAGTTCTACGGGTTTATGGTGGCCTTAAGCCTACCCTTGCCCTAGGACCGTCGCACCACTGGAGTTGGGGTGTGATAGAGGTGGTATCAGAGCTCTAGGTTTATAATCTTTAGCATGGAAGATAGATAGAGATGCATGAGCACTAGAGTAAGTATTGATTAAGATAACTACGGAGCATAAGATCATGTCTCGTCCAATTGTATCTTCCTTTGATATATCTCTGCGTTAAGTATGCGTAATGAGTCTGCTAATGTTTGTTCTTCTTATCAGTATCGAGATGCCTTCACATCGTGGTAGAGGACGAGAGCGAGGCTGTCCTAGGCAGGAATTTCCTTCCGAAGAGAGTTCAGTAGGTGGGAATAGAGCAGATGTTGTTCCTCCTGTGTCGCCAGTGGATGTGGCTCATATGGGATAGCAGTTAGACCAGCTGCAGAGAAACTATGAGGTATTAGCTGAGTTTATTACTTAACAGAGGCATCAGCAGGCTCCTCCAGTCCAGGTAGTTTCGGAAATCCCTCTTCCTCTGGTAGTTCCACCATCAGTAGTGCGTAAAGAAGAAGAGGTATCTTTTGAAAGATTTCTTAAGTTGAAGCCCTCAGAATATAAGGGGGAAGTGGATCCTATCGATTTCTTAGAGGAAATAGTAGAGAAAGTTTAGATTCTATGGATTCCGGACAGAAGGGCGATTGAATGTGGGGGGTATTTAATGAAGGCAGAAGCAAAGGACTGGTTCAAGAGAAGCATTTTTGGTATGCTTCGGGCTAATGGAGAGTTATCTTGGGAGAGATTCAGAGAATTGGTCCTTGATGAGTTTCTTCCAGAAAGTGTGAGGGACGTTAAATCCATTGAGTTTGAGAGATTGGTGCAGACCCCTGGCATGAGTGTTTCTAAGTATGCCAGGAAGTTCAGTCAATTGAGTAATTTTGCTCCTGCATTAGTGCCTACAGAAGCGGCACAGATTCAGCGGTTCCGTAGGGGATTGGTGGCTCTATTGTTTAAACTTTTAGCTGCTCTAGAATTTGATTCTTATTCCATGTTGGTGGATAAAGCAAGAATAATTGAGAACAGGGAAATGGAAGCCATATCAGAGAGGGAAGAGAAGAAAAAGGCTAAAATTGGGAGTTCTTCCAGACAGGATAGTGGGGTAAAAAGTATGAATATTTTGCCTTGCTCAACTTCTCAGAGGGGATTGAGAGGACCACCAGAGAGATCCCAGTAGAGACCGAATCCCTCTAGATTTCTTCCTTATGTGATCCATAGTGCAGCCAGTTCCGCACCACCTAGGACTAACCCTTCTTGTCCTATATGTGGTAAGCTTCATAGAGGACCTTGCTTCTTTGGGTCAGGCGCATGTTATGGGTGTGGACAGCATGGTCATCTCCTTAAGGATTGTCCACAACCTTCTTTTGGAGTTAGACATAAGGCTTCTCAGGCTACAGTTCAGATGAGCAGAGAGAGAAGCATTAGTCAGCAGCCAGAAGGAGGTAGAGGTAATTTGGGCAGGACTGTTGAGTCTGGCAGAGGATCAGGTCAGCATGAGTCTCAGGCTTCAGGGTCAACTCCTATGGGTAGAGGAAGAGGGAGAGTTTTTGCCTTGGCTGTAATATCCAAGGTGAAACCCTAGTTGGAAGCCCTAGTTGGAAACCTTAACCCTAGTATCTTAAACCTAGGAGGAGTTAGGGGTATTTGCATGAGTTGTTTGCTATGTGTGAAATATGATTTTTATTTGATGTGTTTCTATGTTATTGATTGTATTTCATGCTATAGAATTTAAATGATGTAATTACATGTGACTGATAGCTACATGTGTTATAGGATTGAATTAAATATGCTTACATGAGTGATTGAAAAATATTGTGCTATATGATTTAAAATGTGTGTTACATGTGTAATTTATTATAAATAAATGATTTGGGGAAAATAAATTTAGGGTAAATAAGTGAATAGATAAAATAAAATAGTTTAATTAGGTTAGAAAAAATATATATATATAGGACTTGATTGTATAAGAAAGTGAATGAGAGGGAGTTAGTTGGAAAATTGTAGGACTTTGATGCAAAAGGAAGTGATGGAGAGGGATTTAATGGATATTTGTGT
>CANXYC010450101.1:0-25032 GCA_948193065.1 Aleurites moluccanus
CATGATGCTATTGACCATGTGCCTATTGTGTTTGGAGTCGAAACTATGTTACAAGAAAGAGCCCATATGACACATCTTTTAAAACAAAATCTGTTGCAAGCTCAGCATAGAATGAAACAGAATGCAGATAAACATAGAGTGGACAGAAGTTTCCAACCAAGTGATTGGGTGTACCTTAAGCTCCAGCCCTATAGACAGAGTTCCTTAGCCTTGAGGAAATCACTTAAATTGTCAGCCAAGTATTATGGGCCATTCCAGGTAGTTGAGAAAATTGGTGCAGTGGCTTATCGGCTCAAACTTCCTGCTGCTGCCAAATTACATGATGTCTTTCATGTGAGTTTACTGAAGAAGTCTTTGAGGGAGAATCACCAAGTGCAGCCTGCATTGCCTACCACTGCTACTCCTGGTGAACCTTTGGTGGAGCCCTTGGCAGTTTTGAATCACAGAACCATTACTCGAAACAGGACACCGGTGCAGCAGTTTCTCATCCAATGGATAAATTTATCCCCTGCAGAGGCCACTTGGGAGGACGTTTCATTCATTCAATCGCAATTTCCTTCCCTCATCCTTGAGGACAAGGATGCTTTTAAAGGAGAGGGTATTGTCATAGATGAGTCACCTTAGCTTAACTCAATGAATTCCTGTTAGCTAATAATAAATTGTCATTTTAGGGTCAGCTGGGTATTTTGTTTGGGATAACTGATTGTTATTAAGTTTGTTAGACAATTGGTTGATTAGGGGTTAAATAGGAAACACGTATTGTAGAAAATTTATCAAAGACTATCAATAATACTTCTCCTCTATTCTCTTCTCTTCTTCTCTGTCTTCTATCCTCTTCTTCAATCTCAGTTACAGTTATGACTAATAATCATAACATATTACTAATTAAAATTTTTATCAATTAAAAAAAATATTTTTATTTTAAATTGACAATTATCAATCATTCATCTCAACACTCTTATTGATTTTGAAGATTTTTGAATAAATCAACTTTTTAAGTTATTGAATTCATGGGCAGGCAAGGTTTCATGCAATTTTATGAAGAAAAATTACTTGAATAAAGGACAGAATTAACTCTTTTATTTACTATTTTGCTTCTAATTGGTTTTTATCTTGAAAATTTTAAAACTGTAAAAAATTAAATATTTTGCTCTTAATTGTTTAAAAATTACGAGTTAAACAACTATTTACAATAAAATTTTTAAAATTTATAAATTCTATTAATTAAAATAAATATTAATTAATCAAATAATAATTTAACTTATTAATTTAAGTTTGTAAAAAATTATATATAATAATGATTATTAATTTATAAATGTTTTACTATAATTAGTACACAATGATTCATCTGGCATAAATAATTAGGTTGTCGATTCATTGAGCATTTGAAATGTTTCTCTTGAAATTTGTGTGAAAAAAATTGCAATTCAAAAGTAAACTTGACTTTTAAAAAACCTATTTGTGAGTTGCTTAATTAAATAAATTTAAATATTTAATTCCATTAATTTATTTAATTTATCTCTTAATTATTTTAATTTAATGGATATTTAAATTCACACTAAGGTTGCTTAAAAATGAATTGAGTATAATTATTAGAATATTTTTAAATTAAAAATTTATTTCATATTGTGTTATATTTTAAAAATAAATTTTAATTAATAAAACACTTAATATATTTATTTTATTAATTAGATTAATTTTGATATTGATATTGACTAATTGGTTTATTTATAAATACAGCTGAAGTGTTTTTTTTTTTAAATTAATTATATATATGTCAGATGTTTAAATAATTAAAAGAAAAAAGATGAATTAAAAAGTAATTTTTAAAGGATTGAAAAATAATTTTAATTTAACAAGTTAACGAAAATATTAACACTATTGATTTTTTGACTTTTTTATTTTAAATTTATAAATTCAGATACTTAATAGAGTCAAAATTTTATTTAAAAATTTATTAAAAACTTAAGATTTTTGTTTACCTTTTTCCTTTATATAATAATCACTATAAATTTTATTTATATTTTATTTATTTATTTTAAAATATGTTTTGCATGTCAAATTATTATAAAAATATTATTTCATAAATAAATTTTTTTATACTAGAATAAAATAATATTTTTAAAATATTATAAGAAAATGAAACTAGTTAAAAGAGTCCTTAAGCATATCAAAATAATATTGTTTGATTATAAACTATTTATGGATATACATATAGTTATTTGTTCTCATATAAATGAATTAAATAGTAAAACTATACTTCAAAATGATTTTTTTTATGGTTTATAATTTAAAATAATTAAATTATTTATCATATTGATTTTAATATGCAAAACAGTAAAATCTAGATAAATAAATAATTTATATTATATAAAAAAATTTTACAGTTTCAGTTTAAGTTAATAAACTAAATTAATATTTAATTAATAAATATATTTTTAATTAATAAAATTTATTAAATATAATGATATTAATTTATAAAAATTTCACGATTTAATATTCCTTCATAAAAGAAAAGAAAAAAAGAATGATCTAAATATTTTTATTTTTAATTCAATTACTGTATGACAAATTGTTTTAAGCAAAAATTTAGTTTAAAATTCACACCTATAATATATGAATGGTAACCATATTAATAAAGACCTTATTATTAGATTAAGGCAAAGTAAACTATTAAATTATTAACAACTAAGCATGATGTCATTAATATATTTATACAAATTTAGGCAGAAATCATTAAGTTGTCAACTCATTAATATTGTCAATTTTAGGAAAAATTATAAGATTGACACGTGGCAGTTAATAATAAGATCATAAATATCCACACGTCAAAGTCGATACAACATCTCCTCTCAACCTTTCCCAATCTTCTCTTTCCCCATCTCTTAACAAAAGCAACACTGTGAAGCCAAATTTAAAGTTACTATAAAATATAAATCGCCATCGTTGTTAGCGAAACCAAAGTTAGAAGCTTTTGGAAAGACGAAACCCAATTGAAACAAGATTTGTAGAGATGCGTTGCTATGGTTTAGTGATCCCTGGAACCGAGGCCTCTCGCTTCCACCTCTCCACAACCACCACCATCGCCACCGCTCGAACCACCGTCACTTCCAAGCCTGACCCAATTCTCCGGTTCAAACCTATTTCGCGTTTCTCAAGCGCGTCGTTTAAAACAAAGGCTGCTGTTCAAGAAAGAGTCTCAATCACTGCCCCAGACATGAGCTTCTATGAGCTATTGGGTATTCCTGAATCTGGGACTTTGCTTGATATAAAGCAGGCTTATAAGCAATTGGCTAGAAAGTACCACCCGGACGTTTCGCCTCCGGATCGGGTAGAGGAGTATACCCAGAGGTTTATTCAGGTTCAGGAGGCATATGAGACTCTCTCGGATCCTGGAAGGAGAGCTCTTTATGATCGTGACATGGCTCGAGGTCTTCACCTTGCTTTCTCTGCTAGGAGACGATACCAAAATGATGAGGTATTGTTTTTTAATCAATTTTGTGGTTTAATTTGATATGGTTTTTGTGTTTTGATGCAAATCTGTTTTATTTTTTTTGTGGGAGTTTGAGCAAGACGAGTTTTTTGTTAATGATTTATGGAATAACTAATGTTTTGGTTAGGGCTCACCTCTTAGTATTGTTCATTGTACGATTGTTACGGGTTTATTCTTTTTGTATAGAATTTTGCACTTTCCTCCCTTTCAAGTTTTTGCTATTATTTTTTTTTATTTAAAGACTTTTTGCAACAGTTCTTGCTCTGTATGCTTATAGATTTTCTTTTAGACTTTTTAAATATGGATGATTGGTATTTTCCTGATTGACTTGTGATGGTTAATTGACAAATCTTATAATGTTTATTTAATGGTTGATTTTGAAGCTGGTCTAGAATCTTAATGCAAGTGTTATAAACCTAAGGCTGTGACTTTTGGTGAAAAAGTTTTCCAAGGAAGAACGACTAAAAATTTGAATCTTAATGTGTGTTTTATGGACCCAATTGTTAGTTTGTGCTAGGTGAAGTGGAGACTTCTATTTTGTTGTGTCCCAAACTCCCAATTGATGAAAACTGAGAATTCATACAGAGATTTCTTTACTTCATTATTTCTTTGAAGACCTTCTCTAAATATCCATGGAATTTCTTGCTTGTAGCCAAGCGTTTTATTTTTTCCGTTGTTTTATCTCTATATTTTTTAAATCTGAATTCAATTCTTTAATCGAACAAAGTTTGCTGCAATTTTCTAATCTATGAGCTGATGTCTCTATTATTATGGTAGATAATGATCAAGTTCACCAAATATTTTAACAGAAAGTCAACTTGTTGTTTGCTTTGTATCATTGAAAGAACTCATGGTTTCTTTAGATTTGCGTCACAGTTTTTCTGGTTTATCACTTTATATTCATTGGGGTTCTCTTGGATATCAGGATCTGGAAGTTAGAGGTGAGTGGAAGAATCACTGGGAATCACAACTATCAGAGTTGAAGAGAAGAAGCATGAACAAGGATGCAGAAGGGAACATGTCATGGGCAGCTCGAATGCGCAGGCAAAGAGAACGATCATCAAAAGAAATTTAAATAGGTTCCTGTTTTTATTCTGTACATACGAGTCTTGCTTTCTACATGGTTGTTACTGAGAGGCTAATGAAGATACTTTCTGGTTAAGTATTCCATGAAATCTGCATGCTAACCAGATAGATATAGAAAATGGGAAATCAGAAAATCTGTATAGTTGTTTTTGTGTCCATGTTATTAATGATACATGCAAGCTTTTTCTATACATGTTGCTCAGTAATTTCAACTTTCATGCTCATCTCCTTGAAACAATTTGTTTTTCATTGTTGTTTAAGGTGAAATTTGCTGTATGTACACATGAACATGCACGTGCGAGCAGATGCATACACAAGTGCACATGCTTCTTTCATTCCAAATGAATATATTATTTAATTTGATGTATGGATTAATTACTTGCTAAGCTTGAAAATGATTTTTCTTTTAATTAAAGATTAAAGTTGGATTAAGCTTGAATACTATGATTGGTTATGGACAAGATCTGGCTCAGTTGTTAACAGCTAATTAAAATGTTTGAGATTTTTATGGTGGATGGGGGGCCTCTTTAGGAAGATGGTGGAGAAGAAAAAGGCAAAGAAAGTACAGAAAAAGGTGTAATTCAAGCAAAAGACAAACAACTGGACAAAAACTGAAAAAGAAAAGAAAGAGTCGAGCCAATTAAAACAAAGAGACAGAAAATAATAAATAAATAAACAAGTGTTTGGACGTTTCTCTTAATTAAGTAAAAAAGTGGGTCGCACTTGTTTTATCCGTACGGTAGGCTATTCTCCGTTGCAAGTTGCTGTGGGGATGGGCCACCGGATTAAATTTGTGAGACATTATTCAAAAGAGTAGAACAGCTCATGTGTCGGGAATTAATATTATTTTTTGTGACCCATAAATCGGATCTCGCACCGGTACATTTGAAAATTTAGTTTATGAAAATTTATGATTAAAAAAAATGGTACTTATAAATTATAATAAGATTATTTTTTTTTCATTTTTAATAAACTGAGTATAATTATAACTAAATTATGAAACTAAGATGAAATAATTTAGTTAGAAAAGTTTCAGTATAATTTATATACTAAAATCTCTATAAATTAATAATATTTATTATATAATAAATTTTTACTATTTTGATTTGAATTAATATATTAAATTAATATTCGATTAATTAATACTTTATTTTATTTTTTTATTTATCATTTAAGATTTTACATACATATTAAGATACTTATTAATTAGATTCAAAATAATTTATTTAACCTTATATTTTTAATTTTATTTTAAATTAAGTTATTATATTCTAATTAAATGTTATAAGAATAAAATAGAAAAAAATAAATAAATATTATTTTAAAAATTTAAAATGATAATTAAAAATAAAATTAGATGAATTTTTAAAAGAACAGGTAAAAAAAAAAAACGGACGGAGTAATTATTATGTTATTTGATCCATAAGTTATTTTAGCTATTAAATTTCCACTAAATTTGTAGAAAAAATAAATTAAAGTATTTATCTGTAGGAGCCATTTATATATATACATTTAATTAGATTTAATTTGAAATTTAATTTACATAATATTTAAATATTGAGAAATTATTATATAGTAAAATTAATATATTTTATTTATTTATATCAAAATAAATTATATATAATTAAAGTGAAAATATATTTATATAAATTTATTTTTATATAAATAAAAAAATATGTCTGACCTCTTTAATAATTTTATGGTTGAAATACTATTTAATTTTTGAAATTTAATGAAATTAATATTTGGATTTCTGTATTTCCAGAACATAACTGTTGGATTCATAATATTTGATTCTGTTATAATAATTGGTCATTCTGTCTATTTGACAGTTAAATATCATTAAAAATATGAAAATACCCCTAATTTTTCAATAAATTTTCTTTTTCATACAATTTTATTAAAATTTAACTCAAATTTTCTTTATTTTTCTTCACAATCAAATCTTCATTTTTTCACATTATTTCACTAATCACAACATCCACACACATATTTTATTTCTTTAAATTTCAATAAAATCAAAATTTATATAATTAATTAATTTATTAATTAAGCACAAAAAAATAAAAAAATAAAAATAAAAATAAAACAATATAAAAAAAATATATGAATATGAATTTTTTACAAATGAATATAGAAAGAAAATTAAATAAAAGAAAAGAAAATAGAAAGAAAATGAAGGAAAAAAAATATAAATATCGAAAATGATGATATTTTGAAAAAATATTTTTTTAAAATTTTTAATTTTTTTTAACAGAAAATTTGAAAAAAAAAATTATAAAATGATTAAAACTGTTATGATGAAATTAGTGAATGATTAAGTAGATATATTATAAAAAAATTAAAAGTTTAAATATTAATTTCACTGAATTTTAGATATTAAATAATATTTTACTCTACTTTTTATTAAATATTACTGCATGAAATATTGACAGACAATCGACTTAATTAAAAAAAATACTTTTTATTTTATTACAATTCAAATTTCAAGATTTATCGATTTGAGCGGCGACTTTAGTGACTCCATCCATTGGCGTACTTGATTTGGATGTCTTTAAAGAGCCCCACCACCGTCTCCACCGCGCAGCAACTTGTGGTCCGGCTCTTGAAAAGTGGTAGAAATCCCCCAGTGACAAGGCGAAAGCTGAAGGCTTTTATCTTCACGTCTTTTCTTTGTTTAGTGGTTTTGGCCCATTCAACCACAAACATTATTGTCTATCATTTGTCTTTTTTTATATAACATTTTTTTTTTTTTGAGAAAGAAAAAAAAAATGATAGATGTCTTTTTATCATGCGTCCTGTGTGGGACAATTTCTAGATTTTATATTTATAAATAATAATTATCACAAATATTTTTGATAATTTAAGTAAATAAATAATAATAATCCAAAATCAAAAAAGTTAATATTAAAAAAGAAGTTTATCGAATTAATAAATTTAAAATAATTTTCATTTTTTTTAAAATTGATAATTAACATATTGCCAAACCAAAATACATACATACGTACTCCAATGTGAATATATATATATGCATTCTTTTGATATGCATATGCCAACAACATAATACAAGAGGTTGAATATTTTGCCAAAAATAATATGTTGTATAATTAATTTAAAGAAATTATAATATAAATATAAATTTATTCACTTTTATTTTATAATAATAATAAACATTAAAAAATGATAATTGTCAAAGATTAATTTATGATTGGAATTTAAGTTTAAAATGATTTATATCCATTAAATTTACATTATTAAAAATAATTTTGATTACAAACAGTTAGATATATAAATGCCTCAACCCAATCATGTGAAACCTTGGAATCTAGTAAAAGGAGCTAATGTCTAGATCTCGATCGTGTCTTTTTTTGTATATAAATTAATATAGCTATATCAAGAATATGCAGTTCTCTTTGTCTTGTTCTTGGCTATTCACATGTGAAATTAATTAATAGTACAACATTATTAGATTTAATTATAATTAGAAGAGAAGAGATCCTGTCTTTATGTGCTTCTTTAATATTTTATTTTTCATAACTTTGGATTATAAAAAAATAAATTAGATTTTCACGTTCACTTTTAAAAAAAATTGATCTTATTATTTATATTTCAAATATTTTTTTATCTAGATGTGAAAATAAATGAAAAAATAAATAAATATTAGGTGAAAAGTGGGATTTATTTGGTTGATAGATGATTTTAAAAATAGCTATTTGGTGAGTATCCATTATAGTGCATTTTACAAAGAACATGATTAAAAATTCAAAATGTTGGTTTGGTGTTAAGAATAGGCCTCTTTTGTGTCTTTAATCTGAATTAGTAAACATTAATTAGCATTTAGCGACAAACTTTTGATGGTAACAGAATATTCATATTACCTACCCTCACATGTCCACCTAACTCTTTTCATTACATCATAAACTATATAAAATTAAAATTTTGTTTAATTTAATTATTAATAATAATTATTATCTATTAATTATTATTGTTGTTGATAATTATTAATTGGTATTTAATTATAAATTATTATAAATATTTGATAAAATTATTATTAGTTATTAGTAATTAATATGTTTAATAATTAATAAGAATAAATATTAATATTTATTTTTTAATTTAAATATTATTTTTACAAATTAATTTAATTTTTTTTATTTAAATAAGTATAAATTTTTTCGAAAAAATTTTAATTTAAAGTTTTCTAAAAAAAAATTTAAGTCGCGTCTGTTTCACTACTTAAAAATTAATAATTATTACAAAAAAAAATTAACTAAATAATTTAATGCAATTTTTTAGAATAAAAAAATTTAAAATTATATAAATTTTTTTTCCTAATTATCACTCAGTTGATGTTAATCTAAAAAAATTTAATTTGATAAGAATCTCATTCTCAATAAAAATTTAATGTGATTAATTATTATTCATGTCTCGTGATTGACGATGACTTAAATAATTTAATAATTTAAATATGAATATTTCTGTTATGAATAATTGTGAATTAAAAATTAAGTATGATTTTACGCCACTAAGCTGAAACTAATACAGTTATTCAAAACTTTTAACAAAGTCTAACTTAATAATATTGAAATCGGAATAATAAAATCCAATGCATATGATTAATCACCACTTGTAGTGGTAAGAAGCAATGCATTATATATGAAGTCTAAATATTAGTTTTATTATTTTCAATAGGACTATATAGACTAGGATTAAAAATCGATAATCATTTCACTGTAATCTTAAAAAGGTTACCATCTTCTAATAGTATTTAAGTAGTAAATGTATTTTATGAAAATGTCTTAAATTAAGACATCGATGCTTAATCAACCAATAGTTAACACACTTAGATTTGTTTTTTCCTTTTCTAGTTCAAAAACAAAGTGTATTGGATTCCAGTATTTAAAGTATCTCTATAGTGGGATGATTTTGCTTTTACAGTTTCTAGATGTCAGATAATTGAATTGTGACTGCATTAATATTTGCTTAAAGCAATTCCATCTTCAGAAAACCCCTCTCTCTCTCTCTCTCTCTTTAATTATATAAAGGTGCGGCGTGGTGGTACATTGAGTTATATAAATCAATTCACTGTATAGTTGTGCAATATTTGGATACTCTAGAGCTAGTTTTTGATTTGATAACTTTCAAATTATTTTGTCTGTATTATCATTATGCCTAATTTTAAAACTGTATTATCTGATAAAATAAAATAAAATTATTTTGTTTTCTTGGTCTTATTAATATTCATTCATGAAATTCTCATAAGATGAGAAAAATTCAATTCAAAGATTGTATTTTGTTCAAAAATTTAATCTAGATAACGTATAACAAATTAATTTAATAATCCTCTCATATTTCGTTGGATCAATTAAGGGCTTATCTATTAATTAAATTAAATGGACATTAACTCTTTTTTTTTTTTTTTTAAATTACGTTAACTTATTTTAATAAAATAAAGTTGTAGATTTCATTCATATTTTTAATTAATAAAATATTAAATTTAAAAATTTATATTTTTTAAATGAAAAAATATAAAATTTATATTAGATCTGAATTTCATATTTATAAATAAAAAGAATTTCATCCAATTTGTTTCATCTCTAATCTCTTTAATGCTACAAGATTCAATATTTTTCTACACACACTATCAAGGAACAAGCCCCACATAATTAATCACAATAAACTAATAATAGAAAGGTGTAATCTATATAGAAAAGAAATTGCAACCATAAAATTTTCGTTTTATAATCAAATAATTAATTTGAAAAAATAAATATTTAATTAAAATAATTCAATCAAATCAAATTCAATAATATAATATAATAATAAATAATATATAAATTAAAAAATAATAAAACATAAAACATACGTACAAATAACAAATGAAAGGATTAAAAGTTAATTTAGCGTGAATTGAAAAAAAAACTTAATGAGTTAAGAAAATTCATATCGTTAATAGAAGAATTGTTAATTAGTTCAAAAAGACGATGTTGTATTTAGCTTGCATAGGCCATAATTGATTAGAATATATCAAAATCTAATTTGTTTATTGGTGGAGTGGTTTGATGAACTTATAAAACCTAAATTTGGATTTCATCCAAAGCTTATGAGTTTATTGTTTGTTGACCTACTTAATCTTTGTAGAATTAATTTGAGTCAATTAATTGTAAACTTTTTTTATAATTAAACATTGCTTAGAGTGGTAATTCATTATTAGAGAGTTAGTTAATTTGTAAATAGGGTTTGGATAAGGATATAAGAGAGTATGTGTTTTAAGTTTGTAAGATTGCAAGGGTTTGCAATAAAAAGAAAATTGTTGTAAGGGTTCAGTATTCATCCAGATAGTGGAAAAAACTCTCTAAGAGGTCCTTAAGAATGAAGTGAATTCAGTGATCGTTGGATAATTTTTTCCAAACAATACCTAAATTGATAAAAGCTACAAAAGAAATGAAATGTAAGATATTAAGTTTTATAATCTTATTAACTAAAAAGAAATGAAATATAATACCAGTAGAATCCACTTTAAATAATATATTACATCTATATTAACCTTATCTAAATAAGAAATTTTCTAAGCACATTAGATCATAATTATATAAGAAAAATCTTATATATTAAAAGAAAAGAATATATTTTACTGATTAATTTTATTAATGATATTAAAATTGAGTATAAAATTGTAAGATTACGAATTAAAATTTTAATAAAAATCTAATTAATCAAAAGAAATATATATTTTTATTTTTTTAAAAAAAATTCTCATTGTATAATAACAATAATAATCAATATTTTCAGAATCAAACCGGTTAAAGAACCAGTAAAAGCAAAGAGGGTCAGAAAGTCAGAAGTTCGATTAGAGTTGAACTGGTTAAATTGAAAAAAAATTGATATACATATATATGGATATATAATTTGACATTTATTATATATATAATAAAAATAAATATAATTTGACATTTATTATTTTTATCAAAAATTAAAAATTAAAAAAAATTGACTCAAATCTAAAAAATCAGTCCGATTTAATCGGTTTATTAATTTTTTAACCGATTTTAGAAAATAAATTTTTAAAAATTAACCAAATCAATCATTAATTTGATTCTCAAATTTTCAATTGGACCGATCACTTCAATCCAATTTTACAACCATGATAATAATAATAATAATGAGAAAGAAAGTGTGCTTCGAGTTCTATATCCATATGACACCCTCCCACCCACCCACCCACAACAATATGGCCACCTACCTAAAGGGTGCACAAAATTTTTTTAACCTCTAAAGAAAGCTAAAAAAAATACAATTTATGATTACTGGAATTTTTCATTTATAACATTGGAGACCTCATCCAGATAGTGTATTTAGCCCTTTTGCTTCACTTCTGTTATTAATTGTTTGAGATTAATAGAATTTCAGAGAATTTACTTAAAATTTTAATAAACTCAATTCACCTGCTCTTGAATTGCCACCAAGGTCAGCAAAAACTTCTTAAACGTGAATTAGATTTTTTTCATTGAATGCCGTTTTGGATGAAATGACTTATATTCATCATTTAAACTTCTTCTTTTTTTATTATTTTTTTTTTATTCTCAATCATATATAATATGATTAAAATAATATTAAAAAAGTACTATGACAAATCAGGCTATGTGAATTTTAGCTAAAATAATGATCATTGATAAAATTATAAAATTTAAAAGAATATAATTTGAAATAGTGATCAGTGATAAAATTATAAAATTTAAAAGAATATAATTTAAATTGCTAAAATTAAAATTTTATGTTGCAATTACAAATTTCGTAAAAATTCATGATTTTTTTTTTTTATTTTTCTAACCAGTAACCTAAGAATATTCATTAAAAATTAAAAATTCAGATAATATTAAATAAATAAATTTAAAAATAAAATAAATAAGTGAAAAATTAAGTATTTTAATTTATCACTTAAGATGATAGTAATTATAACGAAATATAACTTTATCAAAATATTTATTTTATTCTTAGCTCATTTTTATATTTATTTATTTATTTATTTTCATATAACTATTTTATAATTATATTTTATTTGAAATAACTACTCTTAACGAGTATTTTTTTTTAATGAACCATTTCAATTAAAAGGATTTTATCATTTTTACAATTTTAAACATGAAATAACAATTTAAATCTAATAAATATTTTTATTTTACTTTTATTTTATTTAAATCTTGATATTTTATTCATTAAATCCTGAAATATTACGTTTTTAAATAAAACATTCATAAAATAGCTAAAACAAGTTTGTAATTTTTCATTAGAGAACAATTAGTACTCCATTAATATTATTATTTTTTTTTCAAATGAAATAATTATTTTTGTTATTATTATAACTTGATTAAATATTTAATATTGCAATGGAAAAATGTTGAGATAAAGGAACAAAATAAGTGAACTTTAATGGAAATTTTCAAATTGTTCAAGTCTTACATTAATTATAACGCTTCTAATTATTAGAAATTGGAACCTTACTTGAAATTATTCCCATATTTAACTCGTTATTTTGTACGTATACTAAATTTTCTTTTTAATATATGTACAAATCGTGTATATTAGAATTAAGAGATTTATAAGTAAAAAAATTAAAAATCAAAATTTGATTATTAATCAATAAGAAGATAAATAAATTTATATTATTAATCTAAGATAATTTTTAAAATTTTTTATAAAAGTTGAGATTCTAATAGAGACGAATTCATGTTAAAGTAAAAGAGTTTTTTAAAAATTTTAGGTTAAATTATAATTTAGCATCTGAAATTTGATAAAATTATTCAAATAGTCATTCAATTTTAAAATTTAATTTTTTAATCCCTGATAAGTTACAATTTAGTATTATTTTCCTTCATTTTTTTTTCTAATTTTCTTTTATTTTTTTACAATTTATTTCTTTTTTTTTTAAATAATATTATAATATTTTTTAATTATTTCTAATTAAAATATATGTATAATACTTTTTATTATTTTTATATTTTTTAAATAAATTTATTTTAATATCAATAATATATCTTTCTAAAATTTTTGTATTCATTTTTAAACATAAAAAAGTATCCTTCATCTTCAAATTTTTGGATTCGCCTATGAATCTCAAAGTTATTTAGTACATATCATATTTGATTATTGTTGATATTGAATATTTATAATATTTATTATAATTATTACTTGAAAGGGTTTGAATTTATTTTGTGTTTGCTTGATGATTCAATTTAATATCGAGTAGTTAATAATTTTTCAAAGTGAGTAGCCAATAAAAACACATGATAAAAGTCCGTTAAACACATGTCACGTTCCAAATGGTTCGAGGGTGGACCATAGCTTTTCTAACACGCGTGAATCAAAGAAATTGATTCAATGAGATGAGCATATTTCATCGAAATATATCCAAGAAGCATGCCTATTAAAGTCAAAATCATGTGGGTAATAACCATTTAAGCCAAGAAAAAATGTGGGGTTTGAAGAAAAATGATAGAAAGAAACAAATTGCCTTAGGAATGTCAAAATCATGTTTTTCTTTGATAATTAACTGATAGACATATTCAAATGTGACATTCATTAATCTTTACGAAATTAAAAAATTAATTATAAATTAGTTGAAAATTAAAATTTTTCGTATAAATATTAAGTTGATATAAAAAATTAAATTTAGGTGAATTAAATAAAATTTTTCCTATAAATTATGTGTTAAATTTATATAAAAAATTAGATTTGGATAGATTAAAATTTTACTATAAGTTAAGTGTCAAATTCATGTAAAAAGTCGGGCTTAAATAGATTTAATGAATTTTTTTTTTATAAATTAATAAATTTTTTTTATTAAAATAACTCAAATCCACCTGAATCATATATTTACTCCATACTTATATTAACAACTAATTTTAAAAAATTAAGAATATAAGAATCTAAATAAATTTTCTTGTATATTAAACATAAAAATGCGGATTAATTAATAAATTTGTAAAATTTTATAAAATTCTTTTATTTCGAATAAACTATAATATGTTATCTAATTTAATAATTTTCTTTTTTATTATCTTATTTACGAAGTTATATATATACACATATTATGTGTCACGAGTACTAATTTAATATACAAATAATTAACAGTCTTTAATTAAGTCATTTTATAAGATAAGTAATGTACTATAAGATTTCATAACATATCTTAATTTTTAATATAATTTAAAACTAATTAAAAGAAATTAATGAAGTCTTAGCTACACGCAAAATAACTAACATCACAAGATATTATAATGATAGTATTAAATTGGAAGACTTTATGTTTATAGTTCTAAAACAAATTGATAAAGTAAATTCAATTGTGTAATTCTCACGAAATCATACTTTGAATTTCCTTTCCCTAATTATACGTTCTTATTGAGATAATGTAAGCAATTGAGGCAGCAAGTCAATATTTTTATTCTATATAAAGATAGATGCAACACGTCAATATTTTTATTAAAATTATAAATTTAATTGTATACTTTTTATTCTAATTATTTGTAAAGTTCAATCATACAAAGAATTTTACAATTCATTCGATTATGTTAGAATTTATCATTATATTTAATTTAATCATAGAAAAAAATAGGTCATTTGATTCATAGTTTAGTGTTCGAGTTTTTATCTGAAAAAAAAAAATCATATACAAAAATTTAATTTAATTATACGAAATTAATTTCCCATTATTATTTTTTAGTTTTTCTATTTTTTTTTAGGGATAATTAATTTTTTTATATTTATTTTATTTGTAATTTGTGGAGATTGTTGACACATTCTATTTTTTAAATGCAAGAATAAAAGAATTTTGAAATTATTGTCATGGATTGTGGATGGTGATTGAGTAGGACATCCCTCCTAAAAGGCCTAAAGATTATTTGAATTTTCTGTAATTCTTTTTATTATTCTTCTTTACCTATAAAAAGTTTAATAAAATACGATGCAAAATATCATCATAAAAGGGACTTTTTTTGTCACAAAAAATTTCTCACAATAGACGTAACAAAGCCCTTTATTTCATTTTTATTTATTTTCTATTTTTGTTGTCAAAATTTAATTTATTTTTGACTTTTTATGTTGTTTTAATCATTATATAAATCGAGAATAAAATAGAAAATTACAACATTGTTGAATACATAAATTTAATTAATAAAACAAAATAAAAATAAATACCAACCTAAATACTATATATTATAATATATAAAGGTACAAAAAAATAAAAATAAGTGGGAAACAAAATATAACTATATTATTTTCATAATCACACACAATAATACAGTACTAAAATATAATTATGAAATCTTAATTCGACCCAACACAAATTAAATAAAGATATTCATGTTCATAATCAAACATTATAAACAAATGAACTCACTCGATATCATTTTCAAGCACTAGACCACACCCTTTTAGCTCGTATTTAAGCTTTATTACTTCTTTTTCTGGTAAAATTACTGTGACAACTCTTCCATTTCCATCCAACTTGTCACAATTTTCCTGCCATTGTTGCAAAATAATAGCACCTTCGTCTCCGACACCTTGAATGGTGTGATGCACAAATTTTGGTCTTTGTTCATTCCATTTTAATTCATATAAATTAGCATTTTCGACATTTACAAATGTTAAATTTAACCCATATATTATATAATCGAGCAATCCATCATCTTTCTCTATTATTTCTTCAATTTGATTTCTCTCGTCAGTTGCTTGATCAACTAGCAGCATTGCTAATTTTTGCAAATTTGAGTTGATGATTGAAAAATCTGCCTCCACAGAACTTATAATTTGACTATTGCTTAAAATCCCATTTTGGGGATAATTGGGATCCTTTTTGCAAATAGTCACAATTTTGGGTTCATGCCCTTCCCTAATTTTGGCTATACATTGCCATATTATAGCACAAAGGGACTCAAACAAAGGAGGTTCTTTAATTGTACTGTGACCCCAAATTTCTGAGAGAAAGTGAGACACCTGTGAGGCAGTTAAATAGAGTGAAAATGTTTCCATCTTACAGTTATTGGGAGTTACCCAATGATCACCAACAGGGTCGACCCGCTTCAGTGAAAGTGGTTCTTTTATGTTTTTGGATTTTTGGAGCCTTTTTGGTGATTTTGTGATTGTTGGAGGCCCATTAGACTTCAGACCAGCAACGAATGGGCTCCACATGTTCATATAATAAGAAGCAGAAAATGGGTCTCCAAGTATATGGGCCCAACTCATGCCCAATGACATTCCTCCACATTTGAACTCAGTTACCTACAAATTGGATCGAAACAATGTTTTTAAACCATAAACAAGGTTAATTAATTCTTAATTTAATCATTTTAATTAAAATGTTATTAATAATATAGTTTTATAGCAAAAAAAATTTTATATTGTAAAATATATGACAAAATTATTATATAATACAATTTCTCTTTATAGATTTAAATACCACTTTAGTATTAATGAATCAAAAACTCATTATTATATATATTTTTTAACTAATTAATAACAAAATTAAATAAGAAAATGACATTTTCAATTAGTAAATAAAAGTATAAAAGTTAGGTCATGCTAATTAGATGAAAATACATTCATTCATTCAATTTAATGAATCTAATTTAAAAAAAAAAAAAAAATTAAGAGTCCCACAATAAATGGGACTATTCTCTTTTAAATTATTCTAACACTCACTATCTTTTTTAGAATATTAAATATTGAATTGCAAGCTGATTGTCATTAATTTTTTCTTAAAATTCAATTTAAAAATAAATTTTAAACTTTTTTCAAACATAATATGTGTATAAAAATTAAAAAGTATCATTTTTCACCTTATAAATTTTGTCTATTTCTATTAGTAAATTTTTTAAAACAATGAAAATCAATTGTAAAAATTAAATAAACTTTCTTATGTTAATTTAAAAAAAAAAAAGCAATGATTTTAATATAAATAAAAATTTATTTTTATATAAATTATAGTAAATTTATAGATAAATTTTAATTTGTAAATATTTTATTTAATTTGGTTAAAAAGTTATCATTTTTATTCTTATAAAATGAAAAAAAAAAAGTTATACTATAAAAATAATATATTTTACTCAATAAATAATAAAATATTTTTAAAAATAAAAAAATTGCAAATTTTTATGTAATAATAAAATTAATTATTATAAATCATTTAAAGAAGTATTATTTTTAAATTACTCATGAAATAAGTAAAATATATCTGTTAGATATTCAAGGAATAAAAGTTTTTTTTTTATATGTAAAAGTTAGGTACATGCTAAATGTACGTACATTAATTCAGTTAAAATGGAGTCACACTATAATTAATACTACCATTACCCATTAGTCAATACCCTGCAGCTTTTGGCCCTTTTAGTTAGCTTCTTCATTTAATTTTATTCTGCTGTTTATTTATTTGCCTTTGCCTTGCAGACATAAAGGAAATTAAAGAGAGCGAAACATGTTTGTGGTCTAGGTTGCAAATGAATACTCTTTCCCTTTTTTTTTTTTTTTTTTATCTGTAGTTTTAGATAAGGTCGAAAGAGTTATTATATTAAAAATACAATAACCCTTTTATGTAGATTTTTTAAAGCTCGAAAATTTTTTATAAAATTTTTTAAAAATTATAATATTATAATATTTTTTATAACGAATTCAATGACATATTTTTTATATGAAAAAAAAATTAAATGAATTTAAAAATATATATTAAAAATATATTAAATTTAGACAATTAGATTTTAACGATCTAAATTTAACATATTTATATTATATTTTTTAAATCCATTTGATTTTTGTTTCATACAAAAAATATGTCATTGAATTTGTTATAACAAATATTATAATATTATGATTTTTAAAAAATTATACAAAATTTTTTTAAACTCTAAAAAATTTACATAACAGAGGCTACTGTGTTTTTGGTTCAACAGCCCCCTAAACCTTTTCAGACATGCATTCATTTTCATTTTTAATTATCATTTTAAATTTTCAAAATAATATTTATTAATTTTTTTCTATTTTATTCTTATAACATTTAATTATAATATAATAACTTAATTTAAAATAAGGTTACAAATATAAAGTTAAATAAATTATTTTAAATTTAATTAATAAATATTTTAATATATGTGCAAAACTTTAAACGACAAATTAAAAAAAAAAATGAGAGAGTAAATTTTTTTTTCCTTATATTATATTGTTCTTGTAGTATTAAAGTTTAGTTCCATTTGATAAAAATAAATAAATATCTTTGTCAAAACATAAAATTTGCAAGTTTATTTTCAAATTATATATTATATATAAATATGCACTAAGACGAAATCAGAAAATCCTGTTGAGAGAGTCAAGTTATTATAATAGCAAATTAATATATATATATATTAAAGATTTTAAAGGGACCACAACTCTTCTTATTTCCTCTTATTATGCCTCTAAATGTGCATCACGTTAAGTTTATATTTAAAATTCGGTTGAAGATAAATAAGTTATATATCAGGATTAAATAATTGTTTAAAAAATATATAGCTCAAAATTAAAATCATAATATAAAATGAAAAATAAATTTACTTAGTATAAATTTATAAATAACTATATTTTGCTAGAATATATGACATGAAAAATATACCTGGAAATAAATTGGAGGAGAAAAGGATAATTCAGGACCGATAGGTAGATGGTAAACAAGAAGCTTATTAAGTGAAGAATCTCTCATTTCAAGCCATTCATCAACCGACTTGTCGCATTGCGCCTCAACCATCCTCGCACCACAATCATTACATTTCATGTAAGGGCGGCCATCGTCGGACCGCCGGAACCGGCCACAGGTTATGTAATAGTCATTTAGCCAATAGAACATAGCTTCTTTGATACGAGCAATGGTTAGCCCTCGACATGCTTGACTACTAAAAAAGTACACAATTTTTAGATAGTGAAGCTTCATGGCTAAGTCCATAGCATTGGGCTTATGGGTTACATCTGAACCAGTAGCCCGACTAGGCCCAACAGATGAAATCTTGATATTGTATATCAAATTTTGGGTATTGCAAGAAACCATGATGAAGAAAAAAAAAACACTTCAAAAGATAAAAAGGAAGAAAGAAAGTGAATTCTGGGTGTTTTGGGTTAATAGATAGAAGCTTATATTATAGTGAGGAAAAGGTCAAAGAAAGAGGATTCCTTTCAAGACAGGTGAAGTGAATTAATATGGGAAAATTATGTGTTTTATTATTATTGGCATATACAGCTGCACAGTTGGGTACGTATTTATTTTTGCATTAAAGTTTCCACAAACTACTATATATATATATATATATATATATATATATATATATAAATGAAGATTTTATTATAGTTGGAATTTATAACCTTGTCATGAGATTAATTATATTTTAATACGTTTATTTAAGTAATAATTTTCTTTTAAGTGATAATTAGATTAAGATAATTTTTTTATCAATCTCAGTTAATATTTATTTATTTATAATGAAAATTGAGTTGATTGAAATATGAACAAAAAAAAATAATTAAACTCGAAATATATTAAAAATTAAAATTTCAATTTGAATTATGATTCGACAGAGTTAGATGTCTGAATTATTTTTTCGTTTTAATACTATGTTACAAATATTGGGAGGTTGTATAATTTTAAAAATATTAATATCAAAAACTAACAATTGAGATTGAAGAGCACAATATATATAAATTTATTCAATATTTTATATTTAATTCATGTGAAATTGATTATATCTTAACACTTTTTATTGTATATATAAATAATTTCAGTATCGCTGATTAAAATTACTTAATTTATTAAGAATTTAATGAATAAGATTTTTTTATTAAATATATATATATATATATGAGTTTTCTTTATATAAATTAAAATGGATAAAAAATTAATTAAATTATATGATTTTTTTTTTATCAAATCAATTTTTTTTTAAAAAAAAAATTGATATATTTTATTTTATGATTTCTATATATTTCTATACTAGAAGGCTTTAAATATGGAAAAATTAACCTTATATTAAAAAAATATTTACATGGATCTAATATAGATAAAAAATAATTTTAGACATTTATATTTAAAAAAAATGATTGTTGAAATAAAGAAAGATAATTATTTCTATTATATCTTGTTTTAATGTTTAAAAGCATTAAATAAATTCCTTTAAAAAAAAGCATTAAATAAATTATTGCTCATAGCAATAAACATAAACAATTGCTTTTCTTTATTAAGCAATTGTTTTTTTTTGGCAATAAATATAATTTGATTAGATAGCAATATTTATTTATTAATTTAGCAGAAGTTCATTAATTTTATATATTTTGAGGGGTTAAGTGATCTAAAATTTAATAAGTATAATTAATTTTGAAACTGAATATTACAATATAATCTAGCTTGAAACATCCAGGATTCAAAGTATAATTAAAATATGTTTAGAAGGGATGGTCAAGAACTGATTGGATGGTCTCCCCCAACAAAATCTTGAATCAAGATTAATTCAAATGAGACTCATAACCATGCGATGCATTTATCAGCTGCTGGTGGCTTGATACGCGATGCAACAGGTGCTTGAAGAGGTAGTTTTACATATTTGTTGGGTTTGTGTTCTGCAAATATAGCAGAGAAGTGAGGAGCTGTTGATGTTTTACAACTAGTATGGGAAATGGGTTTCCGCCGAGTTGTTTTAAAAATGGATTTGATGCTAGTAGTGCAACTTCTTAATGCACCTATTCGGTCGTCGACTGAGCTCAGTAAACATATTTTCTTGAAACTTCTACTACAAATGAAGAATTGGGATCGGCAGTTTGTGATTACCCACACATATCGTGAAGGGAATCGTTGTGTGGACTGACTTGCACACATGGTTTTTTTCTCAAGAATTGGGTTTGCAAATTTTAAAATCAATTCCACTGGGTCTCTCTAGCCATTATATGCTGATATTGCTGGTGTCTCTTGATTTTGATGGACATGTTTTGTAATTGTTTTTTAATTCCCTTCACATGGGGGATTGCAATGAGATGGAAAATTTTTATTTTTTGTGGAGATTTATGCCGAATGGGATGAAAATTTCTCGATTTATCTCTCTATAAGGGCAGAGATGAAAATTTTTTTTTTTCCATTAACGAGGATGGGGCGGGGATGGAGAGTGTATTCCCCACCCCGTGGGGATCCCCATCCTGTCTCCATGAGAACCCGTTATTATACTTAGTTAATTATTATATTTATTTAATTATTCTTTATAAAAAATTATATTAATTAATAACATATATATATATATATATATATATATATATATATATATATAAAAGAAATAATTTGTTCAAGAGATAATTCTTATAAGATTGTTAGAAATTATTGAAAGCACTTATTAGATTAAATTTGTTTAAGTACTCATACTTTAATATATGCTGAATTTTTAATGTTTTAATAAAGAATATTAGTGAATATTTTTGATATATTAAAATATTTATATTTTAATTATGTTTGGTTGATGTTTTGTATGTTTGAATTTACTAATATTTTCTAAATAAATTTTTTCATATTTTTAGCAATTATTTATGAATTTTATAAATATAAATAAATTTAATAATATAAAATTTAAGCGGGGAACGGAGATCCCCTCAAAAATGAGGATGAAGACTAAATTATACTCGTATGTAAAACGAGGACAGATATATAAATTCTCTAATAAAACGTGATGGGGATTAGATGGTTTCTCCGCTTTCGTCCCGCCCCATTATCATCCTTATATATTTGTGTGTGTGTGTGTGTGTTTTTAGAAGGAAACACCCTAGCAGTTAAGATTTGAAACAATAAAATTCTAGCAGTTAAATTGATGATTGTTGTTACTCAAAAAAAAAAAAAAAGAAAAAGAAAAAATGATGATTGATGAGATTTCAAATTTGAATATTGAATAATTTATAAAAATAAAATCTCTATTTTTTGATTCATCTAAATTTTAATATACCAAATAAATTTGAATTGATATTAAATATCAATCAAATTCAAAATTTAAAAATTTTTATAACCGAATATCTTATAAAATATTTTATATTTAATGGTATAATTTGTTTTTAGATTTATATTTAAAATAATTAAAGAAAAATAAATAAATTATAATATAATTTATGTGTATCAACGTTAAACACTTTAATATTAATTTATTAATTATTTTTGTTAATGTGACAAATTTTTCATAATAAAAAAAATCTTTTTACAAAGAATGGGATCTCATCTAATAATTAATTAATCACAATAATTTAAATTACTTTATATTAAATAAGCAATAATTATCTTAAAATATTAAAATAAAGAAAAACTCAAAATATTAAAATGTCATAAAAATACCATTAAAATAAAAGTCAGACCGCATGATAACTTAGTTATTGTTAGCTGCGTAGTTGGGGTCCTATCAGTTGCCAAGGAACCGAACAACGCAACGTGACGTCCCATTTTTATGGACCCCATTGTTACGAACAATGCCTAGCCCTTATAATGTCCTCGTCTCATTTTTAAACCCGACCGAATTGGTGGATGGATCAAACCAATTCAATTTTCATTGCTTTCATGCCACACTTTAAATATTTTTCTATGGACATTATCGAAATATAGTACAGTAATAAATATATATTTTTTTTAAATAATAAATTTAAAATTAATCTTCTTATTCTTAATACTTTAAAAAATATATATCTTTATCTGAATTTTTTTTTTATCTATATTGGATATAGAAACTTATTGGGCAAAAATTTTCTGTACATGGGACCATTTAAATTTTATTTTATTTTCAAAATCATAAATATAAAATAAGTGATAAAATATTTTAAAAGTTATAAATTATTCTTCAACTTGTCAATTATTTAAATTTATTTTTTAGTTGAATAACTTCTGAGAAAAAATTTTCTAATAAATGTTTTAAAATTCAAATATTATGCAAGGACAAGTGTTAAAATGTAATTTTTATTTTTTTTTAGCATTATAGAGGAAAATTTTAATATAGAGATGCTGGAACTTTTGCTGCTAATATTCATTCTTAAAATAGTCTGTTGTACCCTATTTTTAAAGGACAAGTGTTGGAAATGTAAACTATTCTAAGTTTTCACTTATAAATTTGAGTTTAATAAAAAAAATTACATAATAAATATTGAACTTTGTGTTTTATTTTGCATATATAATTATAAAATCAAAATTTAAGAAATAAATAAAATTCAAGACTTTCTATTTAACTTAAATATTATTATAAATATTATAAGTTTATATAATTTTAAAAATATTAATTTCAAAAGTTAATTTTTAAAGTTAAAGAGTTCAATTATATATAAATTCATTTAATATTTTATATTTAATTCATATAAAATTTATTACCTTAATAATTATCTTAAGTGATAATTGAACCAAAATAATTTTTTATTAGCCTAGTTAACACTTATAAATTTATGATGAAAAATAAATTGATATAAAAAAATTTATTACGGGACAAAATTAAAAACTCATCACAAACGAAGAAAAAATTTGAAAATCATCATCAGAGGAAAAAAAATTAAAATTTCAGTTCAAATTATGATTTAACAGAGTTATAAATTATTTTATTATTATGATATATGTTAAAAATATTGGTAGTTTATATATATATATATATATATAGTTTTAGAAGTATTAATTTTAAAAATTAATTATTATTGTTAGAAAGTCCGATTATATATATAAATTCATTTAATATTTTATATTTACTCCATATAAAATTTATTATCTTAATAAATATGTGTGATATTTTTTATAAAATTTGTTTTCAATTTTTAAAAAACCACTGTTTTTTCTTTCTGGGTAAAAAACTCTTTATCTTCTTTTTTTTTAAAGAAAACATACCACAACAGAACAACAAATTGCTAATAATAAAACCACCAAGACAGTGGAATTACAAATTACATATTTTTTTAAATAATTGGTCGAAAATAATACTTAAACTCAAAATCTTATTAAAAGCGGTCCTTTAATAGTGTTTTAGCATTTTAACTTAAAACATTTTATCATTTAATCGTTTTCATTGCCCTTTGACCATTTAAAGATTTGTTAAAGAAATAAAAGATTAAGGATATAATATGTTCAAATAAAAATATATGAGAAAATATAGTACAATTGTAAATTTATTTATTAGATTGCTTTAATTTAAAAATATTTTATTAATTTAAATTTGTTGATGTTAGGCCATCTCCAACCATAAACACAAAAATACAGTTAATTTTACTCAATTTCACAGTTTATATCACATCAAACAGTAATTTCATCTCCAACCATAACTCTATTTTTAACACCATTTTTTACACTAAAAAAGATTATTCTTTTTATATTCTTTTTTATTTATTTTATATAATTTATTATAATTTTTCAATATTTGAAATCTAATTAAATTAATCGATATTAAATTTAATTAATT
>CANXYC010450173.1:0-15463 GCA_948193065.1 Aleurites moluccanus
TGAATTTCTGTATTATTATTTGAGATTTCTTTATTTAGCTTCTCCATGGGTATGTATGGGTTAATTAGGAGATTTATATTACCTATAATATATTGATAATTATATTTTGAGTTATATGATGGTTTATGATGAGATATGTGACTGATACAGCTAGCTGCAAAATGATTGACAGGTTAACAGAATGAATAACAGGATAATTTAATAGATGGTAATTATATTCAATGATTATATTTATATTGAGGTTGATAGATTGTATAATGATACTGGGTTCTATGGGTGCCGGTTGCCATTGGCATTTTCCATGCCCTAGGACCGTCGCGGCTCGGGAAACCGGGTCGTGACAAAAAGAAATATTATTCCGTTATGACAATATTTCTAAAGGGGAGAGTGAATATGAATATAGAGAATTTATGCACTAATTAAACTCAGTTGCAATTTGAATCAATATAAATTAAAGCAAAGCAATAAGTAAAGATAGAATTGAAGAAAGCTTAGCCAATTTATAGTGGTTCAGAGCAAAACCCTTCTTCTGCATCAACTTCTCTCAATATCAATCCGATATTGAGATTCCATTAAATCGGGTTCGCAACCCAATTATTATAATAGTTTCAATGTGATTTCTCCCTTTTTTACAATTGGTTTCCCACCAATTAAGTCTTTCTCGATAAAAACTTATACAAGATGTTTAAAATTAATCTCAAGACTATACAATAACTTTACAATGATTTTAAATTGGAACACAAAGCTGTCTCAACTAGCAAAGCTAGAAGGAACACTAAAAGTATGAGATATGAGTTTAAAGTGTTCAAAGTTACAAAAAATTAATAGATGAAAGCAAATTCAATGAAATAGTAGTTATTTGACTTTGCAAAAGTCATTTAATCTTTAAAATATCTTCTATTTATAATCTTCAATGCCTTGTAATAAATTATGACCATTTGCGCTTCATTAAATGAAAATCTGGCTTTGATCAGAGTTACCAACAACTATAAATTTTAACTGATCTATCTGATATGACATCCCAACCACTATTAATGGGTGTTATAGAGTTGTAATGGTCATTCCATGATAAGCATAATGGGGGTAAAAAACTATAATGCTTATTAGCTTTGCTTTTTGTATCTCTTTTAATTCTTCAGTAAAATATATTTTATGGGTGTTCTTGATTGTCACGTCCTGATCCTATTGGGCACGTGACCAACATTAGGGTACGAGAAAGTGTAAAGCATCCAGAATCCATAGTAAGCTTAACTTACCACTAAACGACAAAACTGTAATATGACAGTTGTAACTGTCACAAAATAAAGGCTATGGGCCCACCTGTCAAGCAGAACCTGAACAAAATATGAACGTTTTGCCCTCAGGGCTATCATCTTACATATAATATTATCATCATCGGCTTTCTACTTAACAAAACAACATATAGAACTATAATCACAAATCTGACACTAAAAATAACAATGCAGAGTTTTAGAGATTTTAATACAATGAATATGAAATAATTATATAATAAAATAAAATAATTCTACTGCCTGAGGAATATAAGGCATGAATACTCAACTTAAAAACTTAATCTCTTTAAGCTCGATCCAAAATTTGAAAAAAATAATATTTGAATAGGGTTGAGTATTCGACTCAATAAGTTGATATATATCAATTTAATATGCAATTCTCCATTTATCTATATAAAGTGTCACGTCACATATAATCATCCATAAACATACATAACATCGATGATGAAAAATGTTTATGTTTTCATTTAGCGTAATTGGGAAGTTAACCCCCTCTCTTAATTCTCTTGAAATCCAAATATGGGGCCATAGTGAGTCCAGCTCTGACCAGAAATCCATATACTGTCTTATTCATGTCCAAAGGTTACGGTGAGATCATTCTCTAACCAAGCAATCCTTGTAATAAACATTATCATCATCATAAATCATTTCATATCATATCATGTCATGTTATATCATTAACATTATTTATGTTAGCTAGGTAGATTCCATATCATCTTATCTTCCATCGCAAACACATACACACAATATCATCCATTATCAACATTAAATAATATGACATAAACATATATTATGCTTTTAAATCTAATGCAGTAGTAATAGCTTATATAATATATATATTCTCATTCATTCAATGCTTACATGTCATGTTTAGATGCAGAGTTAAAATATATCAACTCACAACTTGACGACTATAAACCAGCTAACTCCCTTCGGAGTGTCTGAAATCTGACTGTCAGGAAACTCCTGAAATACCTTTATCGAAAAGATACACATTAGCTTTACTAAAGTTATGAGACGACTCCTAAGAGTTTATCGAAAATTCAGCAAAACCTCTCCTAAAATTAGAACATAACTCTCATGAAACAATAATAAAAATATTTCTAATAAATAGCCCATAGGCCCACATTCAAGTCAACAACTCAACTAATCCCTCATGGATCTCCATCTCAATAATAGATATTTATAATTAACTTTGCATACCTCAAGCATTTTATCAAAATAAATAACTAATTACTTGTAACAATTCAATATACATTCCAATTCATTTCTAATCCATTATTACCGATACACTAGAAATAACAATAATCACTAATAGTTCATTTACCAATATTTAATTTACTATATAATTACCATTTCGTCAATTAATTTATTTAATCGTAAATTTAATTATCTCCATCATCCAGAAATAGTTTAGATAATTTATTCAACTATTATTTTTCAATAACAATATCTAATTAATTCAATTATCTGAATTTTCAATAAATTATTCCACTAATTAAAATAATTATTAATTAAACTCCAATAAATAACCACACTATAATTAATATTTCACATCTAATTACATTAAAATATTTTTAAATAATATCACCATCAAAATATTTTGTCTCAATAATTTATTTATCAAACTTCAATAATTTATCTTAATTTAATCTCTTTAATTGACCTAATTTAACTAACTACCTCATTAAATTTCTTCACAATAATTTAACTTTTCAGAATTTAAATTTCATAAATATCATCCACATAATTTCTATAATAATTTGAAATCAATATAATAATTTTTGCCTTCAATATAAACATAATTATTGGTAATTTATTGTTTGAAAATTCTACAACTAATATTAAACTCAATATTTTTCTATATTACCATCCAAGTAATTTTCATGATAATTCTAAATAATCTAAGATAAATTATCTTAATTTATCCATTCCAAGTAAACACAATTATTATATTTTAACTGCCTAAATTTTTCAATACCAATATAAATACTCAATTATTTTTACAAAATTATCTCCAATTAATCTCCAAATAATTAATAAATAATTTTAGAATAAATTAAAACATTTTTACACGAAATTTGTTGAAAATCTATGCGTATATTATTTTTTTTAAAATTCTAACTTTGATATCCAATCGAAATAAAAGAGGTGCCATTGAAAAACTTGTGAAAAATAGAGTCAAAATAAACTAAGAATGGCCGAAAAATCCCATCGAAATTGGTGAGATCGGACAAAACAAAGTTAAGCACTGACGAGATTTATTCGTGGCGTGCACTGCCATGGATCGTCGGCATCTGCCACAGTTAGGACGTCCGAAATCGCTGGCCTCTCCTTTGCCCAATTGTCTGGCGCGTGCTTACCGAAGTTAGCCAGACTATAATAATTTCCATTCCCTCTCTCTCTGATTTAAATTTATCTTGCCTAACTTCTGTCACACCCCAACTCCAATGGTGCGACGGTCCTAGGGCAAGGTTAGGCTTAAGGCCACCATAAACCCGTAGAACTCCCATATCCTGGATCTCATTTATCTTATACATTCATATTAAATATAGATATCATACAATAATCATTTCTATGATCAATATAAGCATAATTCATATCTTTCTTTTTATATCATTTCATAATTTTTTTTTTGTTCCTTACTGATCAAAAGATGTATCCCACATCACTAAGGAACAACAGTGATCCATTAAATCATACATCAAAATATTATCATCTCTAATAACCAACTACGGAGCTCTAGAGTATACTTCCAATACATATTGTGTCATAATAACATATAATGAATATACATATTCATATTCCAAAATAATTACAGTGAAGGCTTCTTGGAAGAATGAGTCAAGAAGTTTGATCTTCTCTACTAGCTCCCTCACGAGCTACACTATCACCTGAAATCCACAGAAGAGAAGTGAGCCTTCAACTCAGTAAGATATGAACATGCAGCAAGAAGGAAATACATATACATATATTTATATACATACATAATCCGAAAGAAATAATAATTTCAAGAACATGGGTACAAATCAGAAAGTGGTTAGGCTTACAAGAAACAGAGTGCTCACAATCGAATAGCACTATCACATATCATGGTAGAACTACAGAGTGCATCGATAGCCATGCTACCTATCACAACAGAGCACATCAGTAGTCCTTGCTACCTTATTGCAAACACATGCTTGGCCAGGCATACACCTAAAGCTCGTGGTCCCCTCTAGGTGGAACACTGGTATAGTAACCCTACTAGCTAGGTTCCTAAAGTGCACAATGGACCAATGAATTTACTCTCATTGGGAAGAATGTTCTATCCATAGGGTCATATGGTTTCATCTCACGAGAACATATTGGTCACAAGACCATCAACATATCTCATAATTTCAATCAAATTTAACAAGTAAGAAATAAGTGGACATTATGTGAACTTGATCCAAGAAAATTGACCAAGTCACTTACAATATATATATATGCAAATACATGGAAATGTTTATGAACAAATGATAAATCTCAGTTTTAGGATATCATAGGATTTTCAATTAATGGTTCGGTAATATCATGTCAAGCATACAAGAATCATATGGGTTAATATTTAGAATACTTGGTCATATTATCTCAAAGAAGAAATGACAAATGCAATGTTCATACTTACCTCTTACACAAGTTTTATCTTTGAATTCCTTTCAGCAATTTGGCTCACACAATTCTCCTCAATTTCCTTGATTTCTTTTTCCTAAGAAATTTCTCCAAATATACAAAATTAGGGTTTTTCCTAAATTAATAATATTCAACATGATTTCTTAATAATTAACCATCTTAAAGTCTCTATTCTTAATTCCCATTATCAATTAATTCATCTCTTAAAGAAAAATCCGCATTTAATTCGAATTTACTGTTCATGTTACTATTCATAATAATATATTAATTCAAATTTCTCCAACATTAATTACAATGCATAACCTCAAAATGATTGCAATAAATTTCTATATACCCATAATTAATTATTCTAACTGCCAAATTTAATTATTCCAAAAGAATATGAAATTTGAAGAAATTTACCTTATTTTCTCCAACACTGAATTTCCTGAAATATTCTGCTTAAATCTGAAAATTTATGCCTTATAATATGCTAATCTAGAGATCTAATGCATTAATTTTGAGTATTAATGCCTTAGACAAGAAATGGAACTACTCCGAGAAAAACTGAAGAAGAACGAAGAAAGAAGAAAGGATAATCGCGAAGAAAACGCTACTGGCTACTGGGTTAAATAGGCCACTGCCAAAAATCCCGCTCGCCAACTCGCCTCGCCATCCTGCCTCGGCAATGCTGCCTCAGTAATGCTACCTCGCATAAGCCAGCTCGCAATTCCCAGCTCGCCAAACTGATCCGGCAATACCACTTCTCAAAAGCCACTTCGAATATGTTGCCTCGCCAAACTCTCCTCTTGAACTCTTCCTCGCATATGACGCCTCGCATATGCCACCTCGACAATGCCTCTTCGCCTCTGTCAATTCGCATCGCTTATCTCCCTCTTCGCCAAACTCTGCTCGTGAACTGCCACTTCGCAGATTCCCTCTTCGCATAATGCCTCTTCGCATAATGGCGCCTCATCTATTCCTCTTCGCCAAATCCTTCTTCGTATATGCTTCCTCGCATATGTCTCTTCGCCAATTGCTACTTCGGCAATCTCTCCTCGTCACTTCGCATTGCCGGCTCGCCATAACCAGTCTCTGCCCAAACTGAGACTCTTCCCTGATAACTTATACTTAATCAGCTTACAAATGAGCTACAATCATCCAAACTTCCTAATTCTTTTTGTCACATAAAATAGACATGCAGGGGCTCAACATATCCAAAATTCAAATCATAAAGGAAATTACACTGACCATGGTGACTTTCTAAAATCACTCAGACTTACTGCCCCACATTCCATCCGAATAGGTCTGATAATGTTCACTCTCTACTGAGATATACTTATCCAAAATTCCTGAAATTTTATAGCCAATATTAAAATACACAAAGGAATACTTCTTATTTTTACACCTGTGGCTCAAACTGCCTTAGTCATTACCAAAAATTTCAAACAAACACAGATTTTCTGCAGAAATACTAAACCAGACAAATCCTGCTTAAGGAGACATAACTCCTCACTCACACAGAACTCAACCAAGCCATTTTACGGAATTGAAGATGAAACATAAATTCACAACTTTTATGTTTTACACATTACCAAATTATTTCTTTAAGAACATGCAATTAACCTCACAAATTCATGCAACCAGAAATTTACTGCATCTTCTCAAAACATTCTTATCTTTAATTAATTTAAATTCATCAATTAAACAATAATTAAAATACAACAAAATGGCAGATATTACAAATTTTCCTTTTTTTTATTAAATTTTTATTTTTTATATGAATGTGGGATATTAAGTATACAAAACATATATTGGAATATTGGATGTTATCATTACTAAAAAGCTAAATCTAGCCAATTAAGTGATAGACCGTCATCATATATTAAGTCCTTATATTTTATATTATCAATCAATATGAAATTATCTTAATATGTTTTAATATATTATAAAATTAACATAAACCAACTTGAATCAACAATCAAAACACTATAATCGGTACACAAATATATTTAGAGCCATGCTTTGATACTAAAAATTATGTGAACCTCCACGATAATGGTATAAAGACCCAACATGAGTATGATTGACTATGGATTGTCTAGGACATATTTATTTGATAAATTTTAAACCTATATTCACCAATGAAGAAAGAACTCATAAGTGTAAAATTTGATCTAATATTAAAAGCAATTTATTAAATTAATTCGTCTATTTTGTTAGTTGTGTTTTGATTTTTCTTATTTAGTTACTTTTTTTCTTTGATAGTTATTTTTGTATTTCTTTTAGGAAATTTAAAAGCTTTGAATTTAATTTTTGTCAAAAGGAAGTTCAAAGCTTACGCACATCAAAAGTGAAGTAAGATAACAAGCATGAAAATAAGCAAATAAAGTCTGCAAGGTGCGAATGCATGGCCATGCCGTTGCCTAGTTAGTGCAGGTGTATTCAGGAAGTGTACGACCGTGTATAATTTTTTCTTTTTGTAATAATTTTGTAATTCACGAAATAAGGAGGAATTTCATGTAAGACCGTGCAAGACTGAGATGCACGGTCGTGCATCTCTGAGAGTTACAATTTTTAAACATATTTCAAAGAGAAATCTTTCTAATCCAGTCCTACTTCAAGCTAATTAATGCACATTGATCTTTCTAGCTTTTTAATAACTTCCGAACCTTATTAAACTTAAATTTTGAACCTCTATATATAAAGAGGATTGTATCAATGTTAAAGAATCGAATTCTTCTTGTAAAGTTCTCCTAGAATAATTTTTAGTATCCTTTGAAGTCTTGGCTATAGAAGAGTTCTAGATTGACGACCCGGAGCTCCCCTCAATCCAAGTTCATCAACTAGTTATTTCTTAAACTTTGTTCTTTAGTATAATAATAATTTACATTAATGTTTTCTTTAAACTCATATGTTGATTTATTTGCTTTTCTTTTAATTATGAGTAATTAATTTTCTTCTCTAAGATTTAGAAGTAATATTTTAATTTGTCTATAATTATCAAAGTTTAATTGATTGGAAATTAATCTTTTATCTTATGCTTAAAACTTGCAATTAACTGAATGTTGATTGCATGAAGTAAATATATTATATGAAGTAGCGAGAGTGAAAATATAATATTAGTCCACTGAGATAATTGATATTAGTTTACTAAGATAATTGATCTAAGGTATGTGTTTTTTAGAGATAGATACACGCTTTTGTGATTATAAAAAATGTGTTCTATAGAAATTAATAGATTTGTGTTAATTACTTATAATCATAAAAGAAGACATAAAGTTCACATGAATTGTATTAACATGAATACTTGTGTTGTATTTTGAGAGAAAATATCAGATAACTTAGTGAAGATCTTATCACTAATTCCAATAAGATAAAATTAATCTAAAAAACATACATAATTCATAGTAGTTAATTGATGAAGTCTAAATCCTATACCTTTAATACAAATTGAGTTTATCTTTGATTTGCTTGCATTAGTTTAGTTTACTTTAAATATGAATTCTTAATAAATTTTCTAAATAAAAGAGTAATCATATATAATTTTGGTATTAGTCAACACCTTCCTTATGGGATCGACATTATTCTCACATACTATTATTTGTCCATGATCTGTACACTTGCAAGTTTGTGCACAATTAAAACCTTGATTATATGGAATTGAAACTCGAATCCTTTTAGAAATAAAGAACCAAAACTATGATTATTGAGTCTTTGAACCCTCTCAAGGAACTCAAAGAATAAAGAAAAGGTTATAGAGAATTAATTCTTATAATTTTGCACAGCTTGTTATGCCAAGGAAAATACCTAGATTATTTTTATTCAACCAACCTCAAAACATAGGTTTAAATGAGCTTAAATAAGCTGTCAATGAATATCTTGATCAACAGTTTTGATTTCTAAAAGATTGGTTGCTCAAATCGCCAATTAAGCTCCTTAAATTTAGGCATACATTATTCCTAATAATAAGAATGCAAGGAAATAATACAAAAATTTAAATTAAAAGGTAGGGTCAGTCATAGACTTAAAAATAAACCCAACATAAGCATTTTCAACCAATTAAAATTTTATTTAGACTAAACTAATAACAAAATTAATCAAATAAGCATATCCAACCCTAATAAATCGATTAGTCTAATTTGAGTCATAGACCTTCCATTGCTTGCTTCATTCGGACTATATTGATTCAAAGTTTCATATTGTACTCCAATTAAGTTGACTAAAGCCATAAGCTAGTTCAAACTCATATCCTCTTAGCTTACTCCTTGCTTATTCTAAATCCCTTAAGTTAACCCTTGAGAGTTTTTTTTTATATCTTTTTAGTCCTAACTCGAGTCATTATTCCTCCATTGATCACTAAAGAATCATTCTTGATGCCTTCATTTGCATTAACCCATGACTTAGAAATGGTAGCAGTGATTTTTGCCTTGAAGATTTAGAGGCATTATTTGTATCATGAGACTTGTAAGATTTATACAAATCATAAGAGTTTGAATATTTTTTACAAGATAGATTTAAAATTGAGGCAAATAAGATAGATGGAACTTCTTAAAGATTATGATTGCACTATTCTTTACCACTATGGTAAATCAAATGTTGTACTCTAATTAAGTTGACTAAAGCCATAAGTTAGTTCGAACTCATATTCTTTTGGCTTACTCCTTGCTTATTTTGAATCCCTTGAATTAACCCTTAGAGAGTTTTTTTTATATCTTTTTAGTCATAACTCGAGTCATTATTCCTCCATTTGATCACTAAAGAATCATTTTTGATGTATTTATTTGCATCAACTCATGACTTAGAAATGGTAGCAGTGATTTTTGCCTTGAAGATTTGGAGGCATTATTTATATCATGAGACTTGTGAGATTTATACAAATCATAAGAGTTTGAAGTATATTTTTCACAAAATAGATTTAAAATTGAGGCAAATAAGATGGATGGAACTTCTTGAAGATTATGACTGCACTATTCTTTACCACTATGATAAATCAAATGTTGCAGCTGATGCTTTAAGCAAGAAGTTATCTAGTAGTTTAGCTCATATTATAAAGGAAAAGAGATCTATAGTTAAAGAGTTATAAGAACTATTTGATGAAGTATCAAACCTATAGGTGAATAATTCAGAGGTATTGCTAGCACAATTCAAGGTCCACTTAGTAATAATAGAAAGGATCAAGGTGGCTCAAAGACAAGACCCACATTTGTGTAGGATCATAGATGAGGTGATGGTAGTACTAGAGACTTCATAATTGATGACAATGAGTGCTTCAATGTGGTTCTTATTTGTCTGTTCCATATGTAGATAATTTGAGGAAGAAGATCATGAAAGAGTTACACCTTGCAGCTTATAATGTGCATCTGGGTTCCACCAAAATGTATTATAATATGAAGGGTATTTATTGAATGAATGGTATGAAGTAGGATATTGCTAAGTTTGTTTCTAGATGCCTAACTTTTCTGCAAATAAATCTAGAGCATAAAAAATCTTATGGGTTGTCATAGACACTCTCCATCTTGAGTGGAAGTGAGAAATAATTTCCATGGATTTTATGACTAGGTTGCCTAAGATTACTTCAAGGTATAACTCTATATAGGTTACAATGGACCAATTGATTAAATCTACACACTTCATTCCTGTGAAAGTTAACTATATTATGACTAAGTATGAAAGAATGTATATGGAGAAAATAATTTGTTTACATAAAGTTCCAGTTTCCTTTGTGTCGAATAAAAGGTTCCAAATCACTTCCAGATTTTGAAAATCATTACAAGAAGCTTTGGGTATGAGGTTATACTTTGGGTATGAGGTTATACTTTAGTATAGCCTTTCACTCTCAGACAAATATTCAGTCTGATAATATCATTCAAACTTTGAAATATATGCTTAAGATGTGTGCTTCACTTTGGAAACTATTGGATTGACACTTGTTATTGGTTGAGTTTGCTTATAATAATAATTGTCATGTAAGTATAAGATGACACATTATGAGATTCAATCTAGCCAAAAGTGCGGGTCTCCAATATATTGAGAAGAGGTTGGAGAGAGACAATTAACAGTACTTGACTTGGTTTTGATCACTTTTATGAAAGTTTTTATAATTTGAAAGTGACTAAAGATAAGCAATATAGATTTTAAGCGCATAAATGTGCCATTTGATATAGTTTAATTTGTTTTGCATTTTTTTTATATTATTTTTTTAAAGTTTAATTGCACAAAAAAAAAGTGTAAAAACTAAATTCAAAAGTGATTTACAAAGTTTTTGGTGACATCAAAAGTGATTTACAAGGTTTTTCGTAAGGGTTAATTATTATTTTTTTTTTATAAAATAATTTAATACATTAAGTCCCTCATCACTTTTAAAAAATATATTAACTCTCTATTGACGAATATCTCATTATACTAGTACCCATTCCGTCCAATTTTATCATTAATCAATCCTAAAATGATCAATAAAGACAATAAAAATATAAAAATATGATTGCCTTTTATTTTTAATTAATTGCATTCTATTTTTACTTTTAAAAAAAAGTTTAGTGCTATAAAATTTATTTTCATATTTTTTGATAAATTTAAAAATAAAAAATAAATTTATTTTTATTTTTATTTTAAAATTTTTATTTTTTAAAAATAAAATAAATAATATTTTTATTTATTTTTATTTTTAAATTTATCAAAAAATATGAAATTATATTTTTTTAACTCTAAAAAATATTTTTTTAAAGTAAAAATAAAATGAAATTAATTAAAAATAAAAAGTAAAGATATTTTTATTTTTTTTTACTGTCTTTATTAATTATTTTAAAATTAATTAATGATAAAATTAGTCGAAAATATTTAGTAGTATATTATGATATTTATTGGGAGAGTTAATATATTTTTAAAAAATAAAAAAAAATTAATATATTAGATTATTATATAAAAATAATAATAATTAACCTTTTCATAATACTTTTTTTTTTAAGAGAAGTTTTTCGAAATACTTAAAAATTAAAATATTAAAAGTATTTTTGGTAGGTCCTGCTTATTTTCTTTGAATTATTTTTTAAATAAACATAAACTCTATTTTTAATTTTTTTTTTTCTGAATTTTCAACTGCAAAATAGTAAGGGAATCAGTATACGGTGTCCAACTGTCCCTTCAAATCCAAAGGACTGCAATTGAAACCATTGACTCGTTCAATATCTTATTGGGATTGGTGTTTTCCTAATTTTTAAATTTCTTCTTGTTGCAACCAATTAATATTTGTTTTTTCTTTATAGCAAAAACAAAAATGGAGTTTTTCTTAAGACATTGAAAATTAAAAGAAAAAATATATATTCATTTGGATATTGTTTTTTTTCAAAAAATAAAAACTTTCCATTATGATAAAAAGTAAATATATAATAACAATAAATTATTTTAATAGAGATCAATTTATAAATATTTCACAATTATTATGACGTTAATAATTTCTTTTAATTACCATATATATTATTTAAATAGCGAAAATTTTAAACAAAATTTAAAAAGAAAAATAACAATAAATTATAAAGGTTTAAAAATATGTTTCATTATAATACATTAATTTTTAATTATAAATGAGAAAATAAAAATATTTTACATTTAATTAAAAATCTATTTTACCTCAATTAAATTGAATTTATTTTTAAATAGTTATGAAAATTTTAATTAATAAAATTTATTTTTTTATAACATCTCAATTTAAGCTGAACGATGATAGATAGTTGATTTTTAAATTTAATACATTTTATTTATGCTTTATCGACACATTATTTTCTGAGTCTTTTCTATGAGAAAACCTTGTCAAGTGAGGTGCCATATCAGCATTTTTACTAACTAGAAACTTCTTTTATAATTATGATTTGCGAGCTAAAGTTGCAGGAAATTAAACTAGAAATTTCAAAAAGTCATTGTCTGATACTCCATTACCTTTATGTCACGGCGTGATTGAATGATGGAAACACAATCAATATTCCATTTCTTTCTTCTTCTTTTTTAATTATTAAATATATTTCAAATTCTTAATTACACCTAAATTTTAATAAACTTTGAATAAATTTATAACTAAGGTTGTAATTAAAAATTAAGCTGTACATCCCAATATCTTAATTTATTTACACGTGATATAATATTAAACTTAAAATATTATTTAAATTTGATTTAATATGAAATTTTAATACTTAAGTTGACTGTAATTAATTTTTTCTTAAAATATCAATTTTATTCCTTTATATTATAAATAAATTTTAACTATTTTTTCAATTATTTATTTTTAAAAAATAAAAAATTAATTTATATAATATATGTGGTTATTATAACAAAATTTATAAATTTATTTTATAATCTTATAAAACTTAAAACAAGCTATATTTAATTATATTTTAAAATAATTAATTTTATTATTATACAGAAACCCACATTTTTTGTTTTTTAAAAATAATTTATTGTTTATCGAGCTAAATATATTATTTTTATGATAAATATTTTTTTTTATAATTTTATAAATATAAAAATGATAAATTCTTAACCAAAAGAAATCAAAGATATATAAATTAAAATTTATCTACAAACTTACTATAATTTTTACAAAAGTAAATTTTTATGTATATCTTAATTATTATTATTATTTTTAAATTATTATAAAAGGAAGTATTCATTTTTACAGCTGATTTTAATTATTTTAAAAATTTACCCATAGAAATAAGAAAACTTATAAGGTGAGAATAACACTTTTTATAGTACCTATTATGTTTAAAAAAATATTTAAAATTTATTTATATATAAAGGATTAAAATTTTCTTTTTATCTATCATTTTAGAATTTTTTTTTATTTAAATTTATCTACAGCATTACAAAAATGAAAATATTTTTTTTTTTCAAGAGGGAAAAAAAATAAGAGTGATAGTTTTTTTAATACTTTATAAAGAAATAGTTAATTATTCTTTTATAATTAAAATTATTTAATATTTTTTATTTCTTATACAATTATCTTAAACCATATATAAAAAGAAATCCAAAATCTCATTTTCATAGTATTCATTTTTGTCTAGTCAAGTGTTTAACTTGTTCATCTTTGTCTCATAATTAAATTGAAAAAATGTTTTTTTTTTTTTTTTTTTTTTTGGAAAACAAAGCATAAGTCAAAGAAATCCGGCAGCCATTGATTCTCCCGTCAATGCTGTCCTAATGAATCACAAATAGGGATAAGCAAAAAATACTAACAAAAAATTTAATGAAATTGAATTAAATTAAATTTATTTAATTTTATTTGATTTAAATTTTTTTTATTTAGATTGATTGAAATTTTTCTTAAAAAAAATTAAAATAATCAAATTATATATATTATATATTTAAAAATATATTTTTAATAATTATATATATATTTTATTAAAAAATTTAAAATAACTGAATAATTAAATTAAAATATATCAATTTAATTAATTATGTAAAAATTTTGATTAATTTGATTAAATTTAAATTTGGATTTGATTTTAAAATTACATTTTAATTAATTTGATTCTTCTAAATTTTAATTTGTACAAATTGAATGGATCAAATATTCACCCTCAATCACAAAATGAAAGATTGCATCAAATTTTTTAATTTTTATTATTTTAGCTTTTATTTTTTTTAATTAATTATTTAAATTTACTAATTTTTATATAATATAATATTTCTAATATATCTTATAAATTTAAAAAATTATATATCTTATTTTCAACCATAAATTTAATTAAATATTTTTCTTTAAAACATTTTTTTTTCATTTTCTCATTTTTCTTCATATTCATCATTATTTTTTAATTTGTATTTCTTTCTAAGAAATAAAATTCTAAATAAAAAATTTATAATTATTTTTCTCATTTAAAAATTAAAATAATTAATACCATTTTCTTTCTATTTTTAAAAAATAGAATACTTAATTAAAAAAAATAAATTCAAAGCTTAAAATAATAAAAATTAAAAAACTTATTTTTCCAAAAACCGATCCAAATTCCCAAGACCTATTTCTTGCGCGGTCAAAACTCGCCCGCTCTAACAAGTGTGCTGTTAGGGATGGCAATGGGGTGGGGAATCTCCGTTCTGTGTTCTCTGTGGGGATTTGCTCCGAACGGGGTGGAGATTCCCCGATTTGTCTCCTGATGGGGACGGGGATGGGGAATATATTCTCCCCGTTAGCGGGGACGGGGTGGGAACGGGGAGTGTATTCCCCACCCTGTGGGGATCCCCATCCCCGTCCCCGTGGGGATCCGTTATTATATTTGGTTAATTATTATATTTATTTAATTATTCCTTATATATATATATATAAATTATGAGTACTTGAACAAATTTAATCTAATAAGTGCTTTCAATAAACTCCAACAATCTCATAAAAATTATTATTGAATAAATTATTTCTTATATATATATATAAGAAATAATTTATTCAATAATAATTCTTATGAGATTGTTGGAATTTATTGAAAGCACTTATTAGATTAAATTTGTTCAAGTACTCATAATTTAATATATGCTGAATTTTTAATGTT
>CANXYC010450199.1:0-10309 GCA_948193065.1 Aleurites moluccanus
GAAATCGAGCAACGTGCCGATAAAAATTTTCAACCGGAATTATTTCTTTATCTAATGCTCAAATAAATTAAATAAGGCCATTTTCAAGTCTTTAAATTCTTTTCTCCTTTTAAATATGATATTAAATCCATAAAATTTCGACGGGCGAAAAATGACCATTTTGCCTCCAGTTCACCAAAATTTCAAAATTTCCCGATTAAGCCCTAGCAGCCTCTGGACTACTTCTATACCTAAAACTAATTCAAATAACATGCATAATCATCAATTTCATGCATAAATACACATCATTAACAATGCAAAAAGAAAGAAAAAATTTCCCCCTCTATTGCCCCTTTAATGGTTTGGGTTAGCTTTTGGTTGAGGTGTTACACATTATGTTAATAGCTTTGATTTGTGGAATTATCGATTGGGACATATACCTTTACAAAGAATAAAAGAATTTCATAAGATTGATAATCAAATTTCTTCTTCTGATATGTTTGTCTGTGCTAGATCTCATCGCTTCTTTATAAGTAGATGGATTGTCCTCTAAATATTAAGTGACAAAATCCTCACCAAACGTTTTGTGAACTCTCTCTTATAGACACTCGTAAAGGTAGTGATTCATTAATTTGAGGAGTGTCAAAGGAATTAGGTGCAATTTATATTACAGGTTTTGAGTTAATTTCTACAGTGTCAGGTAAAGCCAATCCTTGATCTTTTAGAAATTTATCCTTAAAGAATATTGTATCCCTAGATTCTATAACCACATTGGTAGATAGATCCAAAAACCGATCAGTTGCACTATCCTCTGCACTACCTAGGTATACACATGTGTTGGTCCTAGGTCCTACCTTTGGTCTCCTAGGGTCTGGTACCCTAACATAAGCGATATAGCCCCAAATCTTTAGAATATCATATCTACAATGATGTTTATGCCATAATTCATAAGATATTGAATTTATCTTAGAATGTGGCACTCTATTCAGGATGTGGCATGCAGTCAAAGCTGTTTCTCCCCAATAACAAGAAGGCATCCCAGCTGTCAATAACATAAAATTTAACATTTCAATTAACGTCCTGTTCTTACGTTCAAGTATACCATTAGATTGAGGTGAGTAAGGAGCAGTAGTTTCAAGTATTATGCTATGAGAGTTACAAAATTCCTTGAACTCTGTCTTTTTGTATTCTCCTCCTCTGTCACTCTTAAGTTTTTTAATTTTCAAGTTTAATTGATTTTTAACACGGTTCTTGAAAATTTTAAATTTATCAAATACTTCATCTTTAGATTTTAACAGATAAATATGACAAAATCTAAAAAAATCATCACATCCAAAATAACAAGAGTTAACAGACAAAGTTACTCTACCATTAGAAATTAAAGTGTTCATGCCAACAATATTTAAAAGACTGATAGAAATTAAATTCTTTAAGATAGATGGAATTACTTTAACATTTTTTAGAGTTAGAAATTTACCTGAAGAGAGCCCTATGTTTGCTGTACCAATGTGAGTCACTACTTCTTTATCTCCACTAGCCACAACGATAATCTCGTTGACTTCAGTAGCATCATCAAGTTGCATTTTATTCTTACAAACATGGCATGTGGCTCCTGTATCTAACCACCATTCTGGAGAAGTACTGACTTTTCCACTTTTTCCGATCATAGCAATAAAATTATGAGGATCAGTATTCTGTACTATCATATTTGTTTTTTTATTTGGTATGTTAGATTTAGTTTTTAGAGAAGCCTTACATTCTGCAATGAAATGATCTCATTTGCTACAGTTGTAGCACTTGCCTCTTTTCTTCTTAGAAATGGTCTTTTTGGCCTCCAACTTGGGGGGTTTATTTTTGGTCGACTTGGATCTCCTAGAAAATTTCTTGGAATGTGTCATTGTGTTAGCAGCTGACTGCTGTTGTCTGACCATTTTCAAGTTATTTCTAGCTCTATTCTCATCTTCGATTACGATGAATCGTTTGAGATCATCCAGTCCCACTTGCACCTTTTTTCCTATACATTTCAGTTTTAAAAGTGTATCATGCAAAAGGTAGTTTATACATTATTGTCCCAACTAAAAAGACATCACAGATGATAATCTTTTTATTATTTAATTTAGATCTCAGATTTTCTAGATTAGTTACTTGAGGAGCGATTTCCATATTTTCATTAAATTTGAAATCCATAAATTTGTCAACTAAATGAGTTTTAGACAATTCGTCCTCCTTTTTAAATTGAGCATCTAAATTATCTCAAATTTCTTTAGCAGTGTTATATTTGCTAAAAACTTCTATCAGCCGATCAGAAAGACAATTCAATAAATAGTCCTTACATAAGTCATCATCCTTGTTCCATTGAGATTTATCAACGTCCTCCATCATATCAGCAAAGGTACTCAAAACAGTGTAGAATATATTTTCATATTTCAGTTCAAATTGAGTCTTTCGCTTTCAGGAATTAAATTCAGATCCACTAAAGGTTTCAAGTTTGATCATCTCAATTGAAACACGTTTATCCATTCTTCTATATATTTAAATAGACAATTAAATAGTAAAAATTATATAGAAGAAAAGTTGGAACAAGTGCATTAGAATCGAATCAATTAAATCGAACTGATAATTTGAACCAAACCAATGATTCAAACCGAACTAACAAATCGAACCAAACCAATTTCAAATTTTCAACAATGTTAGTCGCCGAGCTCACTTGCACTTAACGCTACTTTTATCCTTCTATTGGATGACTGTAGAGGCTTGCTATTGGATGGGTTGGGTGTTTCTGCCTGTTCACATAAGGCTTCTCGCAATTGGGTATGCAGGAATTGAGGTTGGCTTTGGCAATGGAACGAAGTAGCGACTGATGATGTTGATGGCAATTCTAGTGGCCACTGCCTCTTCCTCTCTCTTTGCAATTCAGGATACTCTCTCCTTATTATTTTTTTATTTATTTAATCGAATCAAGAACAAAAAACCTTGAATTCAAAAATTAGAAAACATAATGGTTCAAGATTGTTAGGGTTTTAGGTCAAGCAATATGCAATTGCTTGAAATATTACACCCTAAATATCTAATTTGAAATACCTAGCATACTGCCTCTAGCTAGCATATATATAGGGTTACACTAAGATTTAACCAGTTAATAGACTTTTACCCATTAGACCCACTACAAAAGTCTATTATCTATTAAGGTTTATATTAGAACATATATTAGGATCATTTAATTTACCCAACAAAGAGTTGATATGCATATATAGCCTTTTCAGCCTTGCATATAAAACCGCTTCATATAATTATTGCTTATTAGCACCTTAAGTGGTATCTCGAAGTTATTCAAACCGGGGGAAAACTAAGGCTATTCTGTGGGAGAATATGGATTTTGCTTATGTTTGACCATTCGACGCATCTCTTTGTAGGACATAGGTTATCATCATGATAAAATCTTCCTCTTGTTGTTGTTACAGGTTTTTCTTGTATAATCACTCTCCTTTTGTATCTCTCACACACTAGAGTGCACTATAGTAATAGGAGAAATTTTCTTGAAGATTATGACTTGGGACAGCTTTTATAGGCTGATATTTGAGTTTTTTTATATACACGACAGGTATTTTTCAGAAAAGTTAGGGTTATACATTAGGAAATACTAATGTGAATTTATGGTTGAAGTCAAAGTGGGACAATATGAAGTTAAAATATGGTTCAACTATGCAATTAATTGCAGGTTGGAATTTGCTTGTAAAATTGAAATTAAATTATCAGATTATAGGCTTATCATCTAGAATTCCTTGGGCGTCATATCAAGCGGGAAAGGTTTCAATTGGTATTATACCAAGTATTGAATTGTAGTACCAAATAAGCCTATTTGAAATCTTGATCATAGATATAAATTTATCAAATTCCTTGTAACTTTCTTGTTCTTTGGTTTTCTTGCTATTTGATAGAAATTGTACTATATATTTCATTGGAAGAAATAAATACTGAGAACAAGCCTGGCGTTAATATATTGTATTTGAGTTAATTTCAATTCTGCATCCCACTTTACTTGAGTCATTAATTTTATCTTAAAAAAAAACTCGAAATAGTGTATGAAATGCAGAGAAATATGACACCGTAGTATGGAAAGTGCTGAAGAGTTTCTCAATAAGCAGTTGAAGTTGCTATGATGAAGCAGAGAAGTTGGCTAATGCAACATGAATTAGGGATGCATGTTAGAAAGTTGAGACTAGAAGATCTAGCATGTATTTCTGCAAGGATATCAGGCCAAAAAATTTCATGATACAATTCTTGCATAGATTAATGAAAAATTATAACAAAAAGAAATTTATACTCTTGTCCGTACTTGGTTTAATTATTAAAAAGCTTATGAGTTATATACTTTGATCTCTCTTTTCTACTGGTTTGAGTTATACAACAAAACTAATTCTTCCTTTTTTTCTTATATCTTTTCCATTCAATTTAGTATTTGAATTCGAGACTGTTATGGGAAATTTTAAATTTTTATTGTTGAAGTGTTCTATTGATTTAATAAAGAGATAAATCTCTAACTTTTATTATTTATCATTTTGCTTATTTAAATCTTTTTTTTTTTTATTCAAATAAATTTTTAAACTTTTTAATTTTACTCAAATAATTTCAGTTTAAATGGAGAGGTTAAATTTTCATCCAAATTGAATCTAGTTGAGCTAAATTAAAAATTTTAGAAGATTATTTATATTTTTACTTTTTTTCAATTTAATTTTATCTATTTTATTTTTTTTCTAAATTTTTTATTATAACATTTTTATCTAGTTTAATTTAATAAATAAATAAATTATATTTTATATTTTATTTATTTTTTAATAATAGATAATATCATGGATAATTTACCAAGTTTATATTTCTATTCTAATTAAATTTTTAAATAAGAAAAAATCTTATTTATAGTATATCTTAATAATTAAACCTAAATCAATAAAAAAAAATAAACAAATTCATTTATGAACTGGATTAATATTTGAAGTTAATTTCATTTTATTTATTATAAATATTAAATTAAATTTTTTAAATTAAATGATATTTGATAATAAAAAATTATAAAAAAATTCATTTATTAAATGATAAAAAATAATGTTTTGAATTTTATTTTATTTTATATAAAATATAAGATATGTGCTTTAAATGTGTGTGTTTATTAAATTAAAATATAAAATATAATTTATTTATTTATTAAATTAAAATAAACAAAAAATATATATTGTACAATGAAAATTTTAAAAAATAAATAATAAAATAGATAAAATTAAATTTTAAAAAAGAGTAAATATATAAATAAGGCGTTAAATTTTTTTAATTTGATTCAAATAGGTTCAATTTGGATAGAAATTTAGCATTTTTATTCAGATTGAACTTATTTGAGTAAAATTAAAAAATTAAAAAATTTATTTAAATTAAATTAAAAATTTTAAAAACTTATTTAATCCATAAAAAAAAAATCTAATGACTTCACATTTTTTACCTCTGTCCTTTAATAAATCCAATTTTCTACCTCTGTCCTTTAATAAATCCAAGCAGTTTTAATTCTTAATTAGGTTAATTACAAAAAAAATCATAAACTATTAGCGAAATTGCAATTTTATCACGAACTACAAATTTTAGCAATTTTATACATATACTTTCAATTTTTGGTAAATTTAGAACGAAACCGGAATTTGGTCATAGCTCTAGTGCCGGAGTTGATATGACATGCTGACGTGATAATTTTTATTATTATTTTTTGCTACATTAGCATTTGACTGTCACACCCCAACTCCAGTGGTGCGACGGTCCTAGGATAAGGGTAGGTTTAAGGCCACCATAAATCCGTAGAACTCACAAATCATAAATCTCATCAATATCAAATAATTTGCAACATCATAATCTATCATACATCTATTATGTTCATACATATAATCAAAATTAGTAATATCTTTTTATTATCATTTCATATCTTTCTCTTGTTCCTTAATGATCAAAAGAAACATCCCACATCACTGAGGAACAAAAGTACCCAAAAAGATAACAATCATACATCAAAGTATTCTAATATCCTCGAAAGATTAACTACGGAGCTCTAGAGTATACCCCAATACATATTGTATCATAATACCATTAATAAATATACAAAATATCTCAAAAAATTATTACAATGAAGCTTTTTGGAGTAAATAAGTCAAGAAGTCCGATCTTCTCTATTAGCTCCCTCACGAGCTAAGCTATCACCTGAAATCCACAGAAGAGGAGTGAGCATTCAACTCAGTAAGATATGAACATTATACAATAAGAACTTGAATATCGAATCATGGTCATGAACAAATAATTATACATATAGGCATGAAAGAGGTCATGAGCTTTACTTGAAAGAAATGTGGTTCTCATAATAATTTGGCTATATCAAATGATGTCAAATTCAAATCATGGTTCATATTTAGAACAAAGAATGGCATTATCAAATCTCATCTGGTAGAACTGATCACATATCATAACATACGTATCGGTAGCCTTGCTACCTCAACGTGCACATATGCTTGGCTAGGCATACGCCTAGAGCTCCTGGCTCCCTCTAAGTGGAACATCGATAAAAACCCTATCGGCTGGGCTCCCAAAGTGCACAATGAACCAATGAATGTACTCTCATTAGGAAAAGCGTTTTATCCATGGGTCATGGGTTTCAATCTCATAAGAAGCATATTGGTCGCAAGACCATCATCATATAACATCATTCAAATCGGGTTCACAAGCAAGAAACATATGAATTTGATCCAAGAATAATAATCAAGCCATTCACATTATATAAGTATATATATATATATATATATATATATATATAATAGGACAATCAAATATATAAATACTTTGGTTATTTGAATTTCAAAGAACAATAATCGAATGGGATATTCATACTTACCTCTTGCACAAATTCTCTCAAATTCCTCTTTAGAATCTGCTCACTTAATTCCTCAATCAATTTCGAATTCTCCTCCTAAGAAATTCTCCCAAATATACAAAATTAGGGTTTCTCCAAATCAATAATATTCAACATGATTTTCTATTAATTAATTATCTTAGAATCTCTATTCTTAATTCCCCATAACAATTTCATTTATCTCTTAAAGAAAATCTGCATTAAATTTGCATTAAATTTTTTCGGAGTTACTGTTCATGGCAGTCTCAACCTCCAAATTTCTCCCACATTAATTACCATTTATAGCTTCAGATCACTAGCAATAAATTCTATATATACCCAGAATTAATTGTCCTAACCCATAGACTTAAATAAATCCAAAGAAAATAGCTTAGGAAGAAAATTTACCTTATTTACTTCAAACTGAAATTCTGAGATTACTGCTCAAATCTTGATGATTTCTGCCTTAATACTAAATAATCTAGAGTTCTATTGCATTAATTTAAGTATTAATGCCTTAGACAAGAAATGGAAATATTCTGAGAAAGAACTGAAATTAATCGAAGGTAGAAGAAAGAAAATCGTGAAACGCTACTGGGGTTAAATAGACCTCTGCCCAGAAACACGCTAGCCAGCTCACCTCGCCAGACTTGCCTCGGTAAAGCTACCTCGCCTAACCAGCTCGCCATTCTCACTTCGCATTCCCAGCTCACACTTTCCAGCTCGCCAAACTTGATCTGGCATTGCTACCTCGCACATGCTGCCTTGCCAGACTCTCCTCGCAACTCTTCCTCGTATATACCTGTCAAGATCCGCTCTCGCGAGCCGCGACGGTCATAGGACACGGGAGATGCCAATGGCGACCGGCACCCATAGAACCCAAATTCAGTCATATCAATCCTATCATTACAATATGCATGTATACAATCTATATTCATTCATTGTCAATCTCAACCTGTCATACATTCTCAATTAACTGTATTTACAATACCCACAGGATCATATCAATCATAACATTTATATATCATAATATCATTGTTAGGATACATGTTCATTTCCTGGCTAACCCATACATACCCATGGAGCAGCTAGATTATGAACACCAAAATATAATTGTTATACAAAATAAGTATCTGAAAAATAAATCAGATAATCTGTTGCAGAATCCTCAGAGAAATAGAAATCTGGATTCTGTAGCTCTAATCCTCTCCTGAAATAGGTAAACAATGAGCAGTGAGTATAGATGATACTCAGTGAATTCACATGCATCGCAATAACAATTGGGTCGGTCAATAAAGATATCAATCGAATATAATCAAGAACTGAATAATATCAAGTTCATAAGGTATCATCAATAAGATACAACAATATCATATAATATGGTTTCATATGTGTGAAATGACAGATAGTGGGATAGACTGTATGACTGTAGGAAAAGAAATCATACAGTCTCCATATCAAATACGTTGGACCATGTAGATCCTAATCATCCATATAAGGGCAAATGTAAGCATAAGGCGGATCAGACCTTATGACCGGGACCAAAACCCTTCCCAGCTAGGGTACAAATATACAATGTGTACAAGGTTGACAGTATTTTCCTACTCCCCTGTCGAATCGGAAGTTCTGTCATAATCACAACAGGGTCAATAACAGGGGATACCATTAACAACAATGGTATCCGGATTCAATCAAACAATCAATTAATCATTTCGGTTTCTAATCAATTCAATATCCAATATCAATAATGGCCATGCCATATACAATGTTCAATATCCAATCAAAATTCGGTATTAGAATAATTCGTAAACAAAGCAAGGTTTGGTATTTTAGAATATTTGGTATCAATGAAATAAAGATATATAACAATATATATATATGTATTTGTTTTTGTTCGATAAGAGAATAGGTTTATACATTCAAAGGAAATCAAAGGAAAGTTTACAATGAAAGGTTCGCCCCATTTGGGGGTTTTTCCCAAATGGTGTCCAACAATCAATTTTATCAAATTGGATAATTCAAATGATGCTTGAAAAACTCACCTTAACTTTCCAATAATCAATTGCTTAGCCAATCTCACCAATTTCCTCAAAAATCCACAAATTGGCTACTTGGAGGACTCAATCTCCACAATCTACAATTTCACATTAAATTGCTCATCAATTTCATGTTCTCTTATATTCAATTAACTAATTCTATCATCTATTCAGGAATCCCATCACTAATTTATCAATTCAATATTTCAAGTTTCACATAAACCCTAGAGTTTAGGGATTTCCATTATTTAGAGTTAATCTAGCCAAAATAATTCTAAACCCATTCATTTCAACCCAAATACTATCTATTTAATCAATAAACCAACAAATAATCACTTACCTCAAAGGGTGATTCACGGCAGAATTTCTTTTTACTGTTACTGCCGATATTTCCAGCCCCTCCTCACTAACTATGGACTGAAAGAGAATGAACCCAGATAGTATATATATGATTCTCTAAATTTTATCCAGAAAATTCGGTGGAGAAAATGTGAGAATCGGTAAGGAAGACATTGAACAGTGATCGGGCTTTGGAAGAAGAAGGAAGGAATGCAGTGATGATAGAAAGAAAGAAAAATGACTTAACATTTTTAAGTATCAGCTACTGCCTCTCTTAAATAGGCTACTGCTTATCTGTTAAAATCCCGTTACTGTGCACTAATGAATCCCGCCTAGCCAAAATTCAATTTGCCTGTCCAGCTCGCCTTTTTCCGGCTCACCAGACCCAGCTCGCCATTCTCAGTTCGCCAATGTCTCTTCGCATTGCCGACTCGCCTTTGTCAGATCACATATGCCGGCACGCCAATGCCTCTTCGCATTGCCGGCTCGCACATGCCTCTTTGCTATTCCTCTTCGCATTTCCTCTTCGCCATTCCCTCTTCGCATTTCCTTTTCGCCTTTTCTCTTCGCATTTCTTCTTCGCATTTCCTCTTCGCATTTCCTCTTCGTCTTTCCTCTTCGCCTTTCCTCTTTGCCATTCCCTCTTCGCATTTCCTCTTCGCATTTCCTCTTCGCCTTTCCTCTTCGCATTCCCTCTTTGCCATTCCCTCTTCTCATTCCCTCTTCGCATTCCCTCTTAGCCATTCCCTCTTCGCAAGACCAGCTCGGCATTGCTGCTTCGCGAGGCCAGCTCGGCATTTCTTCTTCGCAAGGCCAGCTCGGCATTGCTGGCTGGAAACCCTTGACCCAGTTCCCACAGATTCGCTACTGCCTTTAATTTTTCAATTCCTTAACACTTAATATTTCTCATGCAAATTTCAATAACTAAAACAATATTTCTCACAAATATTTCCATACTCATTTTCTATCATTATCCAAAATAATTAATAAGTAAATATTTATACTTATTCTGAAATTAATTAATTAAGCCAAATATATA
>CANXYC010450278.1:0-21528 GCA_948193065.1 Aleurites moluccanus
TCTATTAATTTTTTAAAATTAGCTACGCGTTTAATCTAAAATTCAGCTTTCCTGAAAAGCTCCAATTTCCAACTTATCCAAAAAGCTGAATTTTAGCTATCTAGATAATTGCTTTTATTAATTTTGATATTTACCAAACACTAGAAACTGAACTAAAATCAGCTTCTCACCTAAAAAAGCTGCTTTTTCCTTTCTATAAGCTGTGCCAAACGGGCACTACATTATTTTATAAGAAAAAAATTATAATTAATCCTGATTGTAAACATGCAAAACAGGTGTTACTGTTTAGTATTGAAGCCGAAATGTTACGTAATAGGTGTTTTTGGTATCAAAATTAAAACAGCTTTTCGAGACATATTACAAAAACTGCTTTTCAAAACATATTACAAAAATAGTCATTAGAAATTGTTTTTTTAGTTTTGAATTTTTATGATAGAACTTGTTAAATAAATATACTCTAAAAATATTTTTTCATCACTTTAATCAATATATTTAATATAATATTTTTTTCTCAACAACAGTAATACCAAATATACTGAATCAACCAGAAGTGCAATAGGATGAAATAGTTGTGATTTGTGACGTTTCGTCAAGTTGGTATCAACATAAGAGCATGTTGTTGTACTAGTTGAGTAAAATTGAATTAAAAAAAAAATTAAGAAATCCACTTTTTATTTAGCCTCTTACTTTGTGCATAGTGTAGTTGTTTAAATGATTAAAGGGATGTTTAAATGCCATCACTTCCAATTATACTAAAATTTTTAAAATTATATGGTGATATTTACATACAATCAATTATCAATGGACATTTGAAACCACCACTACTACATACTCATATGCCAAAAAAAAATTCAATATTTTAATTCTTTTATTGGATTTGATATTTTCATATGCTTTTCTCTCTTTTTTTTCATTCAAAAAAATTATAAAAAAGTTATTTTATTAATAGCCACATTATCTTATTCTCATCTTCGCTCTCTTTCGCAGATCCAAATCTCATCGGCAGCAAATCCAAATATCAAATCATATCACAATCACAACCACTGACAAAAATACAAACCCAATTCTAACTTTGATCTATGAAACCCTTATAGCACCTTCGAAGGACCTGACTAATTGAAAATGAAAGGAAAAGACAAAGCCATGACATTGTAACCATTACCTCCAGTTTTCTCTTCTTGAGTTTTTTTTTGCACCATTAACCACTGAACCAATTAATATAAAGGGAAAGTGGTAGCTCAACGATTTTCATTTCCCCAGCAAAAATTAGTCTATATGAACACAACAGCAAGAGTTTAGCAGTCATAAAAAAACACGGGATAAAAATCAAAGAACAATTAATACAACATCATAAAAAAGGCTGAGTAATGAATTTGCTAAACATATTTTGTTTCCTGGGTTTACTTTTAGTAAAAGATATTTTAATATAACTATAAACTTGAATAGTTACAGAATAACCCAAACTTGTTTTTTAATTAGTGATATAGAAGAAGAAGCAGCAGTTAAATTGTGGGAAAAGAAGATGAAATTTTTCATTTTATCCATAGACTAGTGATGCACACATATAAGCCCGAAGTTTATAGGTCAATTTAATCATATAAAATGGTTAAAGTAAAAAAAAAAGACACGAGAGGTATTTAATTTTGAGATTGATATGAGTCTAGTTCAATAAGAAACAACGCAACGAATCTAACTCATAACTTTTAGCGATGATTGATGACGTATTTTTATCAAATTTCTTCGTTTAGATCTTTGTTTTGACAATTTAGAGTTTTTATTCATTTTTTATAACTTTTGTTTTCTTATTTTTTTAATATAAAATTTGTTTTACAACACCTTTTACGACATTATTTTTATAATATTTTATTTCATCATTTATATAAATTTATTGATTTATTTTCTTTTCGAAATAAATTATCATATTAGACAATTAAAATTTTATGGAAACTATTCCTTACATATAGTCATATAAGTTTTAGGGTTGAATGCAATTTTTGATTGAAATAAAATAATCTTTTCGTGTGAAAATATTCCAATTTTTAATATTTTTTGAATTAATGAATTTTAATGCCTATTAGTATGATATCCATCTAGAATCAATAGATTTTTAGAAGATTTTTGCTGCACTCAAAAGAAATTTAAAAAAAAAAAAAAAAAATAGATAAATAATAGGGATATTTTAAGTATTTTAATAAATATTTTAATTAAAAATTAATTTTAAAATTATAGCCTAATAAAAAAATGATAAAAATAAACGAAAGGATTTCGTAATTTAACAAAATCAAAATACAGTAATTTTTAATATAATTTTAAAAATATAATTTTTTTTAATATAATTAATTAAAATATAAAAATTTCAGAATAAATAATTATTTTTAATATTATTTTTCCACGTCATATTTAACTGAAAAAAAAAAGAAAAAGAAAAAGCAGATAAAAGAAACGAATCCGTTTCAAGTAAACTAAAAAAAAAAAAAAAAACTATCTCCACAAAATCTCACAAAATCACAATACCCAAATTTTATTTTCCAAAATTTTACCTCACTAGAGTTTTACACTCCAATTTTGTGCGCTTTCCACCCTAATCTCCAATACCCAGATAAATTTTCTTATGTTTTTGTCTGTAGATGTTCTAATTTTGCATTTTAGGGATACAGAACTTCCTACATGGTGGTGAAGATGATCAGGTGGCCATGTCATCAAGAAAATTTGTAGTCAAAATAACAATTCGGAGACTGCAAGGCCTGAATTTAGTAAAAGTTGATATAGAAAATAATATTGTTGAGATATAAAATATTTGACCTTGGTGGATTAAAAAATTAATTATTAAAATATAACTAAATAGAGATTCTTATAATATTGGCTCGATTCAAATTTTTGTAATTAAGGTGATCCAATAAAAAATATTATAAAAATAACTTATTCTTTCCAAATTAACTAAATTGTTACTCTAATAAATTTATGGATGATTTTCATTCTGGCAAATTAAATAATTATTAAATTTCAAATTAATTGTGGATTGGTAATTCATCAAACTATCAAAATACCAAATTATTAGTAAGCTGATAAATCATTAAACTACCATAAGATCAGATTATTTATGAAATATACTTAAATTATCAAGTGGCTAGAAGTGAAATGAGTTTGATTTGATCAGTTTGAAAGGTTGTTATAAAATCAAACCAATATTTTTGATTTGAACATTTTTCATACCAAACCAAACTACTATCATAGTCAAACCGTTAATTTCAATTTGATTTAAATATCTTCGGTTTGTCAGTTTCAAACTAAAGATTTTTTTTTTTTTATAAATCGTTATTATTTTATTATAAATTTAAAGAAAAACACCGATAAAGTACCGGTAATAAAAAAAATTAAAAATAATTTAATGTTATACAATTCAAAACTTGTCTATTCCATTAATTAGCACACTTAGAACTTATATTTTTTTCTCAAAAATTATACTCATTTTTATTTATTTTTAGTTAATTTTTATAGATAATATTTTTTTAAATTCTAAATTAATATTAGGTTAAAAAAATATAGTTGTATATAAAATAAAATCAAATATATTTAATTTTATAATATATATATATATATATATAATTTTTGTTTGGTTCAGTTTGAAATTGAAAAAATGCTCAAACCGCAAATAAAATTAAATTTTTGATTACTTTTTTTTTTAAATCAAACCAAATCAAATATATATATATATATATATAATCCAGTCGGTTCGGATAATTTTACTTTTTTGAAAAAAAATTAAAACGAATCTAATAGATCAAAATTTACAAAAAAAAAAAAAATAGAATCAAACCAAAATTTAAATTGAATCAAATTGAACCAATCTAATTAAATTCGGTTCAGTTAATTTTCAATTAAACTGATTTTTTGCTCACCCCTATTTTTTTTTGGATATATAAAGATTTTAAAACATTAAAATTTTATTTAAAGTTTATGCATATCATATTACATTACTATTTCATAACATTTCATTTAGGACACACGATCTACTGAATAAGGAAATTAATGTTTTATCATGAATTATGAAGATGGATGTTGTATTAATGAAAAGGACATGAACTATGAAGATGGAAGTTGTCTATGATAAGAGAGATGATATAGTGGAGAGAGAAAGGATAGGTGATTAATTTTACTCCAATATCTCAAAATTTCTCTCAATTTTTTTTTTTTTTTTTTTTTTTATACTTGAGTTGAGTATTCTCAAGGGTTTTTTTTTTTTTTGGAATTTTATATATTCTTAAATTAAAAATATTTTTCAACTCATTAAAATATTTTATAAGTTATTAGATTAGTTTAGGTATATCTATTATATATAGTGGAGCCGGCTGTATATAGCTTGATATAAAAGAAATTTTTTTAAATGCAAAATTTGTGGATAATTCATTATTACTTGACAAGTCTTTTAGCTTAAAGAAGTCATAAAAACCTTAATAGAATAAAATTGTAAATGTCTTTTTTTAGGGCTGAGCATTCGGTTGGTTTGATTTAAATATAATTAAAATTTAAAAAAATCAAATTAATAGAATTAAAATTTTAAAAAATAAACCGAACCAAAAATTAAATTGAATCAAATAGAATCGAATCAAAATTTTTATAAGATAAACCGAATTGAACTTAACCGATATATTTCGGTTTGATTATTTGGTTATTTCAATTATATATATATATCATTTGGTCGGTTCGGTTTGATTTTGAGATACATGCAATTAAAGAAAATATAGAAAGAAGCAAGAGTGAGGATTTCAGTAATCAATTTATTAAATTTCAAAGTGAGCTTATAACCTACATGTCCTATGATTCAATTGAGTTTCAAGAGATTGATTTTATTGGAATTAATAATTTTAATTTTGCTTCAACCTTCAACTCTTACTTCAATTAATAGTACCCATGATTATTTACTTCAACAGGACAACTAGTTTCTTGGACGCTTTTAGAAGACTTTTGCAAAAGCTGTTTCATTCAACTTTGAATTTTAGTAGCACAACTCACCCTCAGATTGATGATCAAACAGAAGAGGTCAACAAAACTTCGGAAAATTTGATTTGCAATTAGGGATGGCAATTGGAGCGGAGAATCCCGTTCTTCTTACCCCAAGCAAGGCGAAAATTCTCCATTTTGTCTCTCCATGAGAGCGGGGATGAAAAATATTTCTTCACCGTTAGTGGGGATGGAGGGAGGATGGATTCCTGTCCCCATCCTCATAGGACTTGATATTATAATTATTTAATTATTCATAATATAAAAATATATTATTCAATTATCCTATATATATATATATATATATATATAATAATAATAATAATAACCACTCAAAACTATATATTAGTGTTTGTTTGTTTTATTATATTAAAAAACAATAACTGTTCTTTTAATACATGTAAATTGTCTATTTAAACTTACATTTAATTCATGTATTAAATATTTAAATACATATATATTTATAAGATTGTTCGAACTTTTATTGGATTTAATTTATTTAAATATTTTTAAATTTTTATTTATGCTAAATTTTTAATATTTTATTAAACATTATAAAATATTTTTAATGTATTAGGCATATTTACATTTTAATTATATTTGGTTAATTTTTATGTGTTTGAATTTTATTAATATTTTCTAAAATAAATTTATTCTTATTTTCAGCTATTTTTTATAAATTTTATAAATATATATAAATTTAATAATGTAAAATTTAAGTGGAGAATGAAGATTCTCATAAGGACGGAGATGGGAATTAAATTATTCCCATTTGTGAGGCGGGGGATGGAGATAAGAATTTTCCTCTAAGGTGGAAGTGAGGATGGGAATAGTTCCCTCACCCCGCAATGTTGTCATCCCTATTCACAATCTTTGTGAGGACAAGCCAAAGTAATGAGATACTACTTTATTTTTGGCAAAATTTGCCTATAATAATACCGTCCATAGTGCTACTGATAAGTTTTCATTTTTTGTTGTTTATACTAAAGCGCCTCATAATACGTTGAACCTGGTTGAGTTACCAAAACAAGTAGACAAGAGTGTTTTAGTAGATCATATGGCCAAGCAGATTGCAGAAGTGCATTATGAAGTCAAACATAAACTGGAAGAGACTAATAAGAGGTGCAAGAAAGCTATTAACAAGTATAGGAGGAAGCAAACTTTTGCTATGGGAGATTCAGTCATGGTATTCCTAAAGTGAGAGAGATTTTCAGTTGGTACCTACAGTAAGCTACCACCAAAAAAGTATGGTCTTTTCACTATTGGCAGAAAGATAAAAAATAATGCTTATGTTATAGACCTTCCAAAGAATATGGATATTTCAAACACTTTCAATGTTGCTGATTTATCACATTTTCATGATTATTGATGAGTTGTTGTATTCAGATTTTGAGCTCAACTCAAGGTTGAGCTTTTTCTAAGTGGAGGAGACTGATGTGGATAGTATCAGCAATGAATTTCTGACCGTCTAGACAAATAAAAACTGAAACGATGATCCAAATATGACTTTTTTATTAATAGCGAAAGATAAGCTATAACTTTTAATCCAAGATAAGTTACAGAATTCATAATTTATAGATAAATATTGATTTTTAAATTCTATAGGAAAATAAAATCTTTAAATTAGAATAAACTCGTTTTAGCCCCAAAATCTTTTATTTAGGATTTTAACGGGTCACTTTTAGTTTTGGATTATTATTAAACTTTTTGTTTCGATTTTTTTATTGTTTTATTATATTTTGTTAATTAAGGTTTGTAAAATGATATATAAGTTTCCTTTAACTCTTTAGAGGTAATTTTTGATTAATAATTCATAATTAAACCATAAATTGTGTTCATATTTTTTCCATTTCTTTCTACCTATCTTTAATTTTGTACTAATCCGTTTCCTTGGTAAGTGAGACTGATTAGTGCTTCTTTCTGGTTAAGAAATGTTGTTTAGAATTTTGACAAGCAGTGAGGTATGGTAGCAAGAATAAAGGAAGAATTGAAGAAGTGGTGAACATATAGATAAATGAGGCGACCTAAATAAAACTCTTCTTATTGTTATTTTAACTAACACTGATGCTTAAAAAAAATGCAAATTCTTAGCATAATCTTTTTATATATCAAACTAATTACAAATTGATATTTTAAAATTTTATCTTAAATATATACTCATTATTTTGTTTAATATAAACATATCAATATTCTCTATAGTCTCACATATAATTCTGAAATTATAATATATAATGTCATATGCCTAAGTGTAAAAAAACAATTATATCTAGTTCTCATTCACAAATATTGATTTCACTGTCAAAATTTGCTAAAATGCGAGGTTAGAGAAGAGATAGTAATTGGAAGTTATCAAAATCTAAGGTAGATGTATTAACTTCGATCCAATTCATAAATATAATCTAAGCTAAATATAATCTCTAGTCGATTTGAATTTGAATAAAATTTTAAATTATTCGAGTTTGAAAAACTGAATTATTAAATATTTATTTCTGTAACTTGATCCGATTCAAAATATCATCCATTTGAATTAAAATAAATTAATAAAAAAATACTTTTTTGAAAAAAATTCAAAATTATTTTTAAACTATTTATATAAAAAAAATTCCGATAAGAACTCCAAAATTTAATTGAATTTGACTCAAAATCATTTTTGAAAATTAATTCGATGCATAATTTAACTCATTCAAATTCAAAATATACCCACACAATCTCACTTAAAATTTATAACCAATTTAACACTTCTAGATTAAAATTAACCATAATAATTTTTTTTTTCAAAATCTAAATTTGAAAGTATGCATATATTCATAATATTATATGCACACGAATTTGAAAATAATGCATTTATTCATGTTTAATTATTTATATATTAAGCACACCGAGACATAATTTAATAATGAATACATATTTCTTTGAGCGATAAATACATTATCGATTTCCTTATTTCCAATGCTAAAAAGAAAAATTATTTATATATTAACATTAATTAAATTTAAATAAATAAATTATGTTGAATTTATATGAAAATTATTTCAACAATAAAAGTAAATATAAAAAATTAAAATATTTTTTTTCTTTTCAAAATACCTTGATAATTTGAAGGAATAAATAGATAAAGAAATTTATGAGTTATTTAATTAAACACATTAAGGTAAATAAAAGAAAGACCTAAAATTGAATGCAATCCAATCTATTAATTAACTAAAATTAATAATTTATGTAAACTCTTAGGATTAGATTATAAGAGGTTTTATGACAAGCTCTTAAAATAATGAATATTATTATTTTTAAATAATATTTTACTAAGTTTTGTATATATTTTAATTAATATAAAATCATATTTTACTGTATTGAAAGAATTAAGGTAGAATTGAGTTGAATATAATATATATTTATACCTATTATAATATTTATGTCATAACTAAATTAAGTATATTATTTTTTTAAAAATATTTTCCTTTTGTTGAATTGAAAATTATTTGAATATTATTAATTACTTATGATGATATTTATTAATAATAATTTTTATGATTTAACAAAAATTATGTGTCAAAACCAATTAAAATTAAAGATATATGAAATGATATTAATTAGTTCTAAAAAAATATATTTTTTATATTGTGCTTTAGGATAAAATTTTTTACTTTGTAACAATTAATAATTAAATTTATAATTTATATATGCATCCAAAATATATATATATATATAATTTATAGTATTATTTAATAATTTAAAAATAATTATAGGAGTATATTTTAAAGTTGGAAGTCCTATTAGGATTAGGAAAAGAATTAAAATTTTTCTGCGGGTAAGCCGCTATGTATGTTGATTTCCTATCAGCGGCTATGTATATTGATTTCCTAATCAGCTGGAGGATTCTGATTTCCTATTTTATATTATAATAATTTGGTTAAAAAATTTCCATTTTCCATAAGCTCTTATTTGTGGGTTTTTTATTTTACTAGTGTCTATAGAACAAGAAAATGAAGAGGAAAAAAGCTGAAGGAGGAGGGATAGGAGATGGAGTTTCTTGGTGTAGAGGTGAATTGATTGGAAAAGGAGGTTTTGGGTCAGTTTATTTGGCGAATTTGAAGAAATCCAAATCAAGAATTGGAATTTATCCGCCTGTTATGGCTGTAAAATCAGCAGAGGTCTCTGTTTCTTGTTCGCTTCAGAAGGAAAAAGAGGTATTTGACCATCTTCTTGATTGTCCTTATATTCTTCAGTGTTTTGGGGAAGAAACTACTACTAATAATAATGGGGTAATGGTTTACAATCTTTTATTGGAATATGCTTCTGGTGGAACCCTAACTTCTCTTATAAAGAAGTCAGGTGGTTTTGGGTTGCCTGAAATTGATGTGAAGAGATATACTAAGTCTATTCTTAAAGGTATTGATTATATTCATAGTCATGGTTATGTGCATTGTGATTTGAAACCTGATAATGTGTTACTTGTGTCTGCTGAGAATGGTGACTTTGTGCCTAAAATTGGCGATTTTGGATTGGCTAAGAAATCTGAAAGAAACGGTAAGAGGAGAAAGTTGGATTCTTGTATTGGAGGGACTACTTTGTATATGGCACCAGAGACTTTGGTTGAGAATATTCAGGAGTCTCCCTCTGATATTTGGGCTCTTGGATGTATAGTGTTTGAGATGTTTACTGGGAAGAAAGTTTGGGATTATATACCTGATATGAAAACTAATGAAATTATTCAAAAAATTGCTGATAGGTATGAATTGCCCAAAATTCCTTGTGATATTTCAAAGGATGCTAAGGATTTCTTGAAAGGGTGTTTAGTCAAGAATCCTATGTATAGATTTACTGCTGAGATGCTCCTGGATCATCCTTTTGTATCAGAAATAGATGACAGAAAAAGTAGTGAATTTGGGGAGATTTTGGATGAAGGGTGGGCGAACTCATCTGTCACATTGTCTAATCCTAATAATGAATTCTGTGCCTCAAGCTCTTCTGAAGATTGGAGTTCTATATCTGGAGAGGGTTCTTCTTCCTCTTCTTCGTCATCAGAAGATGTGAAAGAAAGTGATTGCCAGGAGTTTTGCAGTTCCCTTCAATTCACAGAATCAGGAGTCCAAGGAAGTAGTATATATAATTCTCCATTATCGGCCATTATTGACAAACATGTGTCTTCACATATGGTGAAGCACTGTCCAACTATCTTCACCATCCCTACAGGTGCACATTGATATGCCTTATAATTTCAAGCTGGCATTAAATCTCTCAAAATTACTGTGAGGGATTCCAAGTTCAGCAACAGATTTATCTCTGATGAAACCATTTCATTTGGGAGAGTTGGACATCAAGTTCAATAGTATACAAATAAACTGGAAAGGTTGCTATATATATATATATGTCTGTAGGAATTCATTGAAGTTCTGGTTTTCTCGCAACCCCTAGAAACCAGGGCAAAGATCAGCCATGTAGACTATTCGTGCCTAATTGAGATGATACAGATGTCAAAAGTGGGACAACTTAAGATGACAGATGTGGTAAAAGTGATCGTTTAGGATTCGACACCTTTGAGTTCTTATTATGCAGCAACAAAGGTGCTAATTCTGTAACCTGAAATTTCTGATAATTTGAAGCCTAAAAAAGTGTTGTAGGTCTGGCCTGGAGCAGATCCATCCTAAGTCTTTATGTATGTAATGCAGCCTAAATATATGTAATGCAGGCTGCTAAGCTATAGAGTTGTTGCCTATATTTTTGTTTCCCAAGTATCTGAAACCAGTTCTTACTATATTAGGATTTGTAATTTGATTTTGATAATGCTATAAATAAAATTCATTGATAATTCAACCTCTGTTACTGGAATGCCTCTCACATTTCCTTATTCATATTTTATACTTCAATCATTAAGGGCTTGCATTCAACTTCTTATTTATATTCACACTTCTTTTAATTATTTATGTAATTATTTTCTTGTAATCTCTTTGTTGCGTACTAATCATTATTGATGGATCCTAACATGACTGAATCTGCTATTTTAATGTTTTTTACCTGTTGTAATCCTAATGGCTTGAGCTAATATGCATTTGCTTATTTATTTTGCTCAATTCAGTTCCTTTTAAGGTCACTGGAAGCTTTTTTTAAGGCTTACAGTGGACAATGCAAGTATGCATCTGGTTTAGTTATGGAGAAATTGAAGAATGTTTTGCAATTTGTAAAGGTCAGTAATGTGTTTATTTTTGCCTCTTCTTTATGTTCACCATTGCTAAAGAATGTAATTGTCACTTGCCGCCAGGAAATTAAAAGTTCTGTTTTGGAAGTTGAAACATGTAGGGCGGCTAAACCAGAGTTAAGATGTGAAACACATATATAATAACTTAATCTTTTTACTAAGTAGCTTTTTCATATACAAATTTAATTAGCATTTATTAATTCCATAACAACTCTTAACATGAAATGCAAGTTGATTTGAGGAAAGAAATGCAAGCTGCTACAAATGGTTGAAGAAGCTAAAATATTGATGTTTAAATGGAGAACAACGGTCAACACTACCTTCCTGAATAGATACATAATTATTTTGCAGGCTTTGCATCTCCAGCTTCTTTTATCTCTGAATTTGCTCTAACTGATACTTTCGTCCACAAATAGCCAAAACAATAATACTGATAAGGACATCTTAATTTGGTCTCTTACTGGAGCAAAGAGCCATATATGTGCTAGTCATTTGATCCTGATACTTATATTTTTGTATTATCCTTTATATTATATGCCTTTTTTTGGAAGATCCAAGAAAGAAGTTTCAGGTGTTTCTATTCCCCCATCTTTCTCTCTTCCTATTCCAAAAGGGTATGATAATAAATATTTTACTGATAGGTTTACTGTAAGGTAGCAACAGCCATTAAAGCACCTATTCTGATAAAAGGGTATTATTGATCTTTAAGTACATATATTATTAGTTTAATAAATTTTAGAAGAACAAATATTAAAATTTAAAATTTTAATTTCTTATATTATGAAATATATATATTTGCCTAATTAAATTAGAGTGCGTTCAGCAGTAAAATGATATTATATTATTAAAAAATAATAATAATAATAACCGACCAAAACAATGGACCCATTTACCACATTCAAATTCTTTGGCGTGGCATTCAGCTAGAAACGAGTTGCCTTTAATGATTAATTGCTGTTTAATTATTACTTTTTTTTTTTCTTTTTTATAAAGTCTATGTACCTCTTTTATGAAGCTGGAAATTATGGTTGTGAGAATGAGATAATCCCACTAACTTAGCTCTTAATTGCTACTTTTACCACTATTGAATATGTGTTTATAAATTATTTTTTAATTTTTTAGCTTTTAGGAAACTATGATTTTGAAAAAATTAGATTTTTTTTTTTTCAAACCATGATTTATCAAAAGCAAGTTATTTTTTTTCTAAAAAATAAAAAATAATTCAAAATGTTATTTTATAATAAGTTTTTTTTTGAAAGATTTTATAATAATTATAGTTAATTAATTTATTAAAATGTTGGCAAACTCATACTAAAATATATATAGATGCATAAAAAATTATTAAAATAAAAATTAATTTAGCTTTTTTTAATAATCTTTAATGATGTTAATACATTAGAACTGATAACTAATATTTTCAAAATCAAACCGGTTAAAAAATCGATAAAAACAGAGGATTAGAAATTCGATCAGGGTCAAATCGGTTAAACCTAAAACAACTGATATATATATATATATATATATATATATATAATTTGATATTTATTATTTTTGATCAAAAATAAATAAATAAAAAATTTGATCTTCTCGAATCGAAAAAATCGATCCAATTTAATTGATTCACTAATTTTAGAAGAATGAATTTTTAAAACTGACCGAACCGTCATTAATTTGATCTTAATTTTTTAATTCGATCGATTGATCCGATCTAATTTTAACAACATGATAACTCAAAAGGGAATGTGTTAATAAAGTCTGATTGCTTGATGACTTATTTTAGATCACAACTATATCAACTTTAATCCTTGTTAATTGTTTCAGTCAGAACTAATAATTAATTTTGATTTTCATAATTTATTAATAACTCTATAATATATTTTTTAATTATATTTCTTCCCCCATAAAAAACAATGTCTACTTATTGAATCCAATCAAAAATTTAGCTCCTAATAAAAATAAAATCTGCTTGTGTTAATTAAATGTAAGGTAAGAAATTAAAGCATGAAAGTTGTGAAGTCAATTGCTTTTGCTATGCTGTTATAACAGTTAAACCCACTAACCATTTTTTTTTATTTCGAGCATAAATAAGAGAATTCGACGTGAGTTTATTAATACGTATAATTACCGCTAAATTATGGTTTGATGCCGTCAAATTAATTACTAGTAATTTGAAATCATTATAAGTTTTTTTTTTCCCTTAGTGGAGATATCAGTCATACAGTACAAAAATTAGGCAGCCAATTTTTCTGTCCCTCAACCGTTAAACCCACTAATTACATGTAATTTATTATATCTAAATCTTCACGTGTCTTGGATGTGTGTTTTTCTATAGTACCCCTGTTTTCTAGCAAACAACGATAAAATCTTAGAAAAACGTTGAAAAAGTGTTCTTGGGTAATAAAAAATTATTATTTTAAAAAATATTTCTTTTAAGTAAAAAAATTTATTTATGAAGAAAAATAATATATTTTTAAAAAAATAATTAAAAAAATTATAATTAAAATAAATATAAAATTAATTTTAACCCTTAACTTTATTTACTAAATTATTAAAACAATAATATTTAGTTCAACAATTATAATTAAAAATATGTTTCACTTAAAATTAATATTATATTATTTGATAGTTGTAAACCTGACAAAATTTTTTCTTCATATTAAAGAAATAAATAAATTTTCATAAAAAAAATAATTTTAACTTACACAAATAGAAATCATAAACAAAATAAACATAAATATAAATAAAAAAAAATTATATCTATCATTAAAATTTTATTTAAAATAGTAACAAATAATTCAAAATAAAATAGATATTATACTGTTTTTAGATAATCAGTATTACACAAAAATGATAGTGGAGAAAGAGGTAGACAAAAGATCATAGAGATGGCGGTGAGGGCAATATACTACATTGTTGCTTTTAAAAAAATATATTTTTATTATAAGTATTTTTTTAAATAATTATGTTTCGAATTTATAAAAAATTTAATTGAACTAAAAATTTATTATTTGTTTTAATTGTTAAATATTTAAATAAAAAATTTTGAATTAAAAAATTTAATCTATTACCGTTACTTCATTCCAATTAATAAATTTTAGATCTCAATTGAGAATTCAAACACTCATTATACTTTAAGTTTTATTCTATGATTATTTTTTTTTTAATTTTTAATTTTATATTTATATATAATTAATTTATATTTATAAGAGTTGTCGCATAATTTTAATTAAATTACAATATGTGTATTAAAAATTATTTTTTAATTACGTAAATTGATAATTTATTTTTTAAATTATTTTAAATGTAATTAGAATTAGAATTTATAATTAGGATAATTATTTTGAAATTTCTATATTTTAAAAAATTATATTAAAAAGTCTCTATATTTTTATTTTATTAAAATTTGAAATTATTCTATTAAAAATTTGTTAAATTAATTTTAAAATTTTATAATATTTCTCATTTCATTTTCATTCACTTAAATATCATCACTTTCAATCACACCAAAATTTTTATATTCACTAATATCACCATCGTTACCAAATTTAATAATATATAATATAAATTAATTAAACCCTCTTAAAATTCAAATAAAAATTAATTGAAATTCGCTCAACCATGAATATCAAAACTCCATTGATGTGGATTAACTGCTAAAGGCAATTGTAATAGCTGTCTACAAGCAAAAGGGTAACAAGTTAGCCTTGAAAAAAAGAGGAAAAACTAATTTGTAGATTACTATCTACCTATTGTTTCCCAAAATTGTGTTTGGAAAATCAGAAACAAAATTTCCAAAACATTAAGTACGATTACAATTCAACTAATAGACAAAGAAAATTGAAAGAAGAAAATAAGAAATAGGTAAATTACACGGTCAAAAGCAATGGGTTCAGCCATAATCAGCAGTTAAGAGGAAATAAGAAGTGACAGCAGTGTCGACCATCATCGTCCTCCTCACTATCTTATTTGTTTTAGGATTCATATTCCAATTTCTTTATTTTTTTTTAGTTTACACTTCACAAAGAGCAAGAGATGAGAGATTTGGGTTTTGAAATACAAACTATTAAAATTATTTGGAAGAAATTTATAGTTTCTAGAGACTACTTTGTAATAGGAAGATAGTAAAGTAAAGCCTCTTTAATTCGATCTGTTTTTGTGTATCTATTGTTTCAAATGGGGTTGTGTTTGCTTCGTGTTCTTGAAAATTACCAGTGAAGCTAAACTTATATGCTCGGATTGTGATTGTGATTGTGACTGCAGTTGCCGTCGTGGTGGTGGTGATGGGTCCATTAGATTTGGAGAGAGATGTCGTTGTCGGCTACGGTGTGGATAGAGTCGAGGACGTCGGAGTGACGTACTGCGGCTATTGAGCTTGAGCTGGAGATTCCGACTGACTCATTCACCGAATCTGACATCATCGAGAACGTCAACGAGTTTTAGCCTGGCGGAGCTAATGAGCTTCTTGGTGTCTTCCTCAGCTTCTTGATGTCATCATGGACTCTGGTGGAGCATTTCTGTTTTGGATACGTATGGCCTGAGCGAGCTATGGCACCAGTTACATTATTTTGGCCAATCTAATGGTCACCTCCACTTCGCAGGGAGAAGTCGTTTTTGCCAAATAGGCAGAAAAATTGGATTGACGATGAAAATTGAAAGTGATTTGACGTGATTTGTGAATTTTATTTTAAATTTTAAGATTTAGTTGAGTTGGTTGTTAAAACAAAAAAAAAAAAAAAAAGAGATTTTAGATATTAAAATTTGATATTTTGAGGTTTGAGTTTTAGAAAAATTAAAAAAAATAGATGAAAGAATATTTTAATCTATAAAAAATTAAAATATATAGATTTTTTAATATAATTTTAAAAATATAAAACTTTTTTAATATAATATGATAAAATATAAAAATTTTATAATAATTATTTTTTCATAATTTTATTATTATATGGAAGTAATGCGAATATCATTTTAATTTTAATTAATTAAAAAAATAATAATAATTATTTAGTTTAATATTATTAAAATTATTTTCAGAGCTCTAAGAATTAAAATTTGAATCTTAAATAGATTCTAATCTTTAAAATAAATACCTAATCTACAAGAATTTCATTTAATTAAATTATATTTTGTTAATCTCATGTTTGAACTTCTATAATGTTTTAATATATAAAATTTTAACATTCCTTTAATATTTCAAAATCTTATATTTCTCATAAAATTCACATATAGAAACTAAAATGTTAATTAATTATAAATAATAAAAATTATAATACTAATTATGATATAATTCAATAGTTCTATCGCAATTTAAGCATTACTAGTTGAATGAAATGAAATTTTATTTTTCTGAGAAAATAATATATTGCAAAGCAATTAAAGACAGTTGACCACTTTTATACTAATTAACTTTGACCTGATGAGAGAAAGGAATTTTCTTCAATATTATAAATTTTAATCGTAATCAAAATTTAATTAACTATAAACTGAACAGTTAATGGAATTCAATAACTATTTTAATTTAATTAATTTTTTAGTCTTACCTTAAAAATTGTTAATGCCTAAATTTTTTGGTTTTAAAATCAGTTTTGACGGCTTTTATTTATTTATTTAAACTAATTCAACTCTTTGAACCATTAATTAGTTAAAAACGTGTTTGAATAAAAATGGAATAAAGGGGCAAGTTCGTTGGTCCTTATTTTTTATTTTTTTGGATTTAAATTATCTCAAGAATTACATTCTAAATTATTGAATTGAAATGTACATAAGATTGTTTCACACTTGTGTTTAATAACAAGATTTAATATTCAAAATTAAAATTTTTAACTCTTAATTATATTAAATTATTTGATAATATTTATTTTAAAATTTTAATTAATTAAATTAAAAATTAATTAAAACAATAAATCAAAATTTAAAATTTAAATTTTATATTGAATATCTTTAATTTTATAATTTAAAAATTATATTACTTGTATTGTTATAAATTTAAAATTCAGTACTTAATATGGTAGTATGTTTATAACTGTTTTGTATAAAAAAAAAGTTAAGATTCAAATTCCTCTTTTTTTAATGATTCAAAAGGATTGTATTTTGATATTAACTAACTAACTAACATTAACTATTCATTAATATGTTTTAACCATCAAATTCTAACCATTCATTATAATTTTTAAATTTAATAAGAATAATAACAAATCATATTTTGACAATAAAAAATGGAATATTTTTAGAACCAACTACTTGGTCAGTCTTTCTCATATGGTTAATTAGGGAGATCAAATACATAGAACAAATTCCCCTAATTCATAATATATATGAAGCAATGACTAATAAACTGTAATAATGAAATTAATTTAATTGTCTTGTTTGGTCAAGTTGTCCATATTAGCAAAGTGATAATATAAAAAAGAAAGATTAATACATTTACCTACTGCAAAAGCAACTTGCCTTTATTTACATACATATGCCTATAAATAGCATATTAATCTCCATTGCTTTAATGTCATAAATGACAATTAAGAAACATTATTAATAATAAGTCTTCTAAAGATGATGGGTTCTCTCTTCCTTATTGCATCTACTTTAGCTTTTATTGCACTTCTAAACACTTCTGCTCAAGCAAGACCTTTCCCAGGTAATTAATTACAAAATCTCTATCTCTTAATTAGATATAAATCATGAGACTAAGTAGCAATCAAAACATTATATTGATTTTTCATAGATCTTGCATATAGATATGAAATATATCATGATAAATTCTTCAAACTAAAAAAAATTAATTCTTTATATGAAACAAGTTTATTTTATCAAATATACTTCATATTAAAGTTAAATTAATTTTTATCGATGAGTCTTGATTCAATAATACTGAAGTCATTTTCAGAGTGAAAATATTTCGAGTTTGAGTATTGGTAGGAATGAAATTTATAAAGATAATAAGATATTAAGATTTGAATCCTTAATTTCATATGTATGTATTACAAGATAAATATTGAATCATTAGGCTATTGTACGTGACAAATTAAAAGAATTAATATAGCCTGCTTGGCTAGCTAAGCTTGTTTTTTCTCTGTGTTACAGATTGCACGATGCTAAAAGCAACCATATTAGCTAGTTATGGGAGGAGTCTAAGTCCACCACCACCATCACCAGTACCATCACCCCAATCAAAGGAGCTAACAAGTAATTATGGGAAGGTCTCAGTATCACCACCACCACCTCCAAAGCCTGCAACACCCAAAGGCCAGCTGGAGATTATTTCTTCTCCATGTGCTGAAGGAACTCCATGCAATATGATATCTATGGTAGTAACAGATGATCATTATGGAAGAACAGCAAGACCACCTCCTCCACCTCCAAAGCCAGCATCACCCACAAGTGAAGTTAATCTTCTTGATGATCACCACCAATTAGTAAAAGAAAGATCACCTCCAACTCATTTCTTGGCTTCATCAACTTATTAACTAAGATATATAATTAATTAATTAATTAATATATAGTCTAATAATTATAAAAACTTAATCAATAAACTTTTTGTTTAGTGGTACTATAGTCGTTAACAAAACTGGGATTGTTAGCTTAAACTCCAATCAAATCCAATAACTTAAAATATAGTATTGTGTTGTTTGAGAGGTTATGTACTAATATAATTTGTGTTTTCAGGGAAATTATATTATTGTATAATATATCAACGCAATGCATCGTTACTTTATATTTATGAAAGATCTATTTTTTGTCATTTTTAGTATAAATTGTGTATTTATATATTGAATATACTGTTTATTGTATAATATACATATAAACTTTTTTTTTTGCCAAAGATAGATAGACTTTTATTAAATAAAATCAATATTACATATGAGAACTAGCTCTAGCGTCAATTTTGCTTTGAAGCCAATCCTTAATGGACTACGAATCAAATAGTCATCAAATAGGGTTTTCATGGCTACAATATCAGCCACCCAATTAACTGTTCTTGGAACAAAGACAAATTTAGAAGAATGGAACCTTCCTCTCAAAAATATTAATATCTTCAAAAATAGATCCAGCATCACGATCATCACAGTTCTTACAAAAATTAATAAATGGGAAAGAAATTAAAAGAAAGTATATATAAATGTGTATACAATTATTATTTCAAGAACTTTTTTTCTTGTGAATAATGTTGCTACAAGTTTGTATAATTCCCCAGCCACAAATTAATTAATTGACTGCTAGTTAGCAACCCTTTTAGCCAAATAGGATTAAACATTAATTGTCTGATAGGGGATCGGATGAGTTAATCTAATACGTAAAATTTTAACTGCGTAGTTTTATTTTATATATCTAAATTAATGATTGATGAATTATTTTAATTAATAAAATTTTTTTTATTTGTCTATATCAAGTTGTTTATCTTATGCATCATATCAATGAGTGATGAAATGAGGTAAAATTACTTTTTTAGCTAATATTATTTTTTTATTTATTTTTTGCCTAATAAAAAAACACCTTTTTGTTCCTTATATTCTTATTTTGTTGAAATGGTGTATGTATTAAATGAGGTAAGATTTTGTTCAATGAAAAAATATTCATGCTCTTTTATTACTTCATATATTCTTATATTATTGGATTAATATATATGTAATTAATGTAGACAAGACTTTCTCAATCTTATACATATAAAATTATTAGTGTTTGTAATTTTTTTTCTATCTCAAATTTAATTTTCAATTGAATAGAATTTAATTGATTCTTATTGAATTTCAAATTCAACAATTTATTGAAACTATAATTAATTAAATATTTTTATTTTATTTTTTTTATATATATTTTCTTTATCACAAGTACTTTTCTTTTTTTCTTCATCCTCTTTCTATGTATGCTTTTGAAGAAAAAAATCAAGATCTTAATTTATAAGGAGAGGAGAGGAACTCAAACTTGGAATATCACTGATCAATTCAAAATAAATACTGCTAGATTAATTCTACTAATCTAAAATTAAGGATAAAAATTGTCAAGTAAGCCTTATATACCTCAGCATATCCACAAAGACAAGTTGCTTATTACATATCAGTAAGTCCATGTTTGGTACAGGAAATTTAAATTAGGAAATACATAAAATTCTTAGATTTTGCTCAAATATAATGTATGGTATGAAAAATTGGTACAAATCCATAGAATTACAAATTTTATCATATGACAAAATGCATAAAAAATGAGGGTTTTAAAATCCCACTTCCTAGATTAAATTTGACAAAATATTTTATTTTATTATTTTATTATTATTTTAAAACAACCCTCTAATTTCATGTATTTAATTTATCATACTAAATAATGAAAAATTTCATTCATTTCATATTTCATATTTCATGGTTTTTAATTCTATGAATTTAATAAATTTTTAATATTTTTAATCTAAACAAGGCCTAATAGTATTTTAAAAAGATAAATAAATTTATCAAAATTTTATATTCTAAAAATAAATTTTATTAATATATATATAGAGAGAGAGAGAGAGTAGGCATGTTATTACATTTTTAAATAAATTTCTTAGAAATTTTAAAATAAATCAAACAGATTGAAAGTTGATGCCTTTAATTTGTGGAATATACTCCTGAAATTGTGTGATCATGCAGCAATATTATCCCATCATCACCATAAAGATACTCCTAACTAAGTTGGAATTTTATTAGGACCACATTTCCATATAATCTTGAAATATTCTAAACAAACCAATTGAATTGTCATTGTGTGATTAATTAAGATGTGATACCACTACCATTATGATTAATAAAAATCATAGTTTAACCAAAGGTGGCATTGATATTATCCATTAATTATTTGCTAAAACATATGAAAAGGAGAGCTTTGATCTCCAACTCATTTGAATATAAATATATATTTCTTTCAAATTTATAACTAATTAGTCCCCTCAAAATAAATTTTTATAAACAATTTCATAATTTAAAATTACTTAATTAATTTTCATCTTATAAATATAAAAATAATGAGAATTCATTTAATTAAAAATATTATTTTATGAAAAAATATCACTGGTTATTATTATTTCAAATAAAAATTATTAGAAAGTTAAAAAAAATTAATCTCTCATTTTTTTTTATTCTCCCATTAATTTTAGCCTCTAAATAAAATCTTTTTATTTTGTTCACATTTATGCTAGAGTTTTCTTGTATTCTACTCTAATTTTAAAAATTAATTATAATTATATTCATTTGATAAATTTTACATTTATATTTTTTTTAATGAATAAAAAGAGATTGATAAAAAAATTATGATGGAGTGAGTTAGACTATAAATGATTGAAAATATATATATATATATATATATATATA
>CANXYC010450290.1:0-11758 GCA_948193065.1 Aleurites moluccanus
TAATTTAACTTATGATATGTAATATGATTTAAGGTTTTGTAGAGTTGTAAGGAATTGATTGGAATATTTTATGGTTACGTAAGGATGTAACATTATGATAGGTTTATAGTATAAGTCGGGCATGACAGAATAATTATGACAATGAAGAGACAAAATATTTGACTGAAAGAGTCTGTATATGATTAAAGAGATAGAAGTTATGATTTGTTATTAATAGCTAATTTCATTGATATGATGTGAGAAAAGATATGCTAGAAACTATAAATAAGTTAAGGTAATATTAAAGTTAAATGATGAATGCATGTATGTATGATAATTATCAAATATGTATAAATGATTCTTAATAGGTATAAGACTAATGAATTGTCTGATAATTGAATGGAGATTTTGTTTTATATAATAACGGTTAAGAGTCATGTTTACAAGTATAGTTGATCTAAGTAATGATGATAGATGCGTGAATTTATCAATTGCCGGATGATAATTTGATAGCAATATATATATTATTGTACAATATAATTATCATATAAGGTTAGATTATGACTTAGAAGTCTATCTAACAACTAATGGAAGCTGTGTTATATAAATGGAATGATTTATGATCTTAACAGTTTCTATGATTTGTTAGTTATGAGCTTGGTATAACTCAGACAAAAGATAAGAATAAGTATGGAGCATGGGCTTAGAAGCTTCCTAATAGTTAATGGTTGATACTTGACTAATGTTTAGTTGGAGATCAAGTTATGATAGTGCTTACTTATTCCAAGAGAATGTCTAGTTCATACTGTAAGTTGGCTAGTTAATCTAACGTTATTGATGGAATGATGATAGACTATTTTAAGTGTACTAGAAATTGTTATGTAAGCATATTTGTGTTGAACTATAGATATAAATTATGATGTAACCTATTACTTATATGGTGCTAAAGTAATTTTGGGCTTGATTTCTGAAATTCTTAAGAAGACTTTTGTGATAAGATGTTATGTTTCAATTTTGGCCCAAGGAATTGGTGATAGAGGAGTTTACCCCTAAAAGTATTAGTAAATTTGAATGATTTATTAGACTCATAAGATGAGAGAAGGATTTAAAATGTGGAAATTTCATATCAGTTAAACTACCAAGCTAATGTTTGAAGTCATTCAGAAAGATTGCAGCAGAAGGAAGTTATTTTAAATTGGATGTGCTGATGAGCATGAATACAGTTAACTTTATACTTTTGAGGTATATTAACCCTCAGTGTTTTGCTTATGGGAGATGGCATGGGGAAAAATGTTATTTTGAAATAGATGCATTGTACAGATGTGGATTATCAGGGCATTATGTAAAGGATTATTCATATAGGACTGAGAATATAAGTATACAGTTGGAAGAAGAAACATGAGAGATGATAAGATTGGTTAAGGTTAAGACAAGTCGTGAGTCAGTCATCCGGATGAGAGTTTGTGGATAGAAGCAGAGGTAATTGTTTTAGTTCAACAAGAAGGTTGAATTCATAATGATGGATACAAGTATAGTTACACGACAATTTCAATGGAACATGAAAGTATGAATATCTACAAGATTTAATGATGAGAATATGTTATGAAAGGTTTAAGGAAATTGATAAACAAAGAACCTTTAAGGTACTTATGAGACGGAATGACGTGTTTGATTATGGTATCATGAGTAGGAGATTCTAAGACAATAAGTGTTCCAGGAATAATACTAAGACAATTAATAGTCCCTTGAAGATGGGCGAAAATGTTCTTATGATAAGTACAAAAAGAATGCTAAGAAGATATGCAAGTTAAGGCTTTAAAGCATGAGATGAGAGAAGTTTCTTGCATGTTAATCATGCCCAACTTCAACAGTATGCATCCAGTACTTCATACGTCAATACTTCGAAAGTATGTTGCTAACCCTTCACACATGTTACAAGTTTCGGCAGTGGACCTTAAACAATACTTGATGTCTGAAGAGTTCCAGTCGCCATTGTGAACTGAATGATTAAGAGACTACAATATATATATATATATATATATATATATATATAGCAGTGGTTAAAGTCCAATGGAGGAATCAAGCTATATAGATATATATAGCAATGGTTAAAGTCCAATGGAGGAATCAAGCTATGGAAGAGTGCACTTGGGAAAGTTAGCAAAGCATGTAAGACAAGTACCCTTATCTATTTCAAGTTTAAGGTAAGTTCTTTAAAATTTGAGGACGAATTTATTTAAGGGGGAATAATGTAATTCCTAAATTTTTTTTTATTGCATGTTGTTGAGATGATTGTGGATAGATTAATGTTTCAAGAATTTCAGAATCTGTATTTAGGAAGGATCTTGTGAGTCAGTTTCATGATCTTAAAGGAATAAATTGGGAAAAGTGTAAAACATAAAGAGTTGTAGATTTATATCTTATCTTTAAGTCTGTAGAACTGCTTTGTAAAATTTTGTGTGTGTGAGGAGATATGCTTCTTCGACTAGAACTTATCAAGTTTGCTATTTCCTGCAGAAAGTCTGAGAATATTTCTTTATTCTAAGAATGTTAGAGGCTGAGCGAGTGTAACACATCAGCTAAACCTAAGACCTGAATCATAAAGGGGCAACCTAGGGGGATTTTTGCCTTGAATTATATGTTGTGAATTATTATATGTTTATGCATGAATCTGATATGTATGCATGTTATATGATGTATTTCTATAAGTAGAGGGGGTTTAAAAACTGCTAGGAAGAAATCTGGTAAATTTGAGTTTTTGATGAACTAGGGGCAAAATGGTCATTTCACACCCCTTGAGTTTTTATGGAAATTAACATCATATTTGATAATAAAAAAGAATATTAGGATATGAAAATAAAGTTATTATAGTCATTTGAATTATTATTGGAGGATTAAACTCGGTAGAAAATCATTTCGGGCAAAGTTGCTCGGATAAGGATCAAAGTTGAACTAAGGGTAATTTAGTATTTTCCTTTGAATTATGGACTTATTTGGTGTATGCAAGTCTATGATATCACTTTAGGCTTACCTAAATCAAACCATTGGATGAAAAGATGAAGAATTGAATGGTTAGTAAGCTAGGTTTCACAAATTTTATCATAAGCTCAATGTATAGGATTATGCCATTGATATTTAGTTTATTTTTCCCACCTCCATCTTCTTCCTTAGCTATTTCCCATTCAAACTTTTCTCTTTCCTCCATTTGAACTTTTGGCCACTTTGATGGAACACCAAAAAAAGTTGTTTTCTTTCATTTCTTGAATTAAACTTGTTTATTCTATCATTCTAAACACAAATATAGCTTTAGATTTCAAGAAAAATCAAGAAAAAGTAAAAAATTAAAGCTTTGAAGTTTTTGAAGAACTATTGGAAAAGTAAGTGATTTCGCCATTCTTTTGGTTTAATTATATTCTTAAGATGTTCTTTGATGTTATTTAGTATCCAAAATGTGTTTAGGTTGGAAGAAATCCAAAGATTTGAAATCAAACCCTAATAGGAAGAAATATGAATCAAAGTGTGATTTTAATGAATCTTTTTGTTCAAATGAGTTGTATTTGATGTGTATGATATGAATTAATGGTCATTTAATGGAAACAAATCCATTTGAATGGAATACTAGCTTGGCCAAATGTGATGATGTGTAAATGATGATTTGTACTTTGGTGTTTTATAGGTTTAAATGGATGAATGGAGTGAAATCCATTTAGGCCGAACCATATGGACTTTGTTAGTTTAATGTGTTAGGTTAAAGCAAATAAGAAAGTAAGGTTTGAATATAGTTTAATGGTGTAAATGTATAAGTTTAGATATATAAAAGATGTTTGATATAAGTACTTGGAAGCTAAACTTGAAATATGGTGTATGTTTGATTTGGAATATTGAAATAAGTATATATGAGTTATTAATATGGCATAATAGTGATGAATATATGGAATGTAAGTCAATTGTGATGATAAAATTGCATTTGATACATAAAGGAATAGAAAAGTATCAATTGTGTAATATGAGGTCTATGGTGTATAGTGTGTATGCTTTATGTATGTTGATGTGTATTATGTGTTATGTAATGTTATAAAGTCTTACCGGGGTGATTTAATTAATATAGGAGAAACTTTCCGAGCTAGAGTCACTGACGGCGAGTCATGGGCCAACTAGGTCTGTTGGGGTAATACCTGAAGTTTTGTTTTAGGTGAGTCTATATATATGTATCATGAATTATTCATTCATAAGTCATGCATTTATGCATATAAAATGATATCCTTGCTTGGAAACCATTAATAATCTACCTTTATACAGTTTTGTCAAAATGACCTAAAACAGAGCTGCCGAAATATCTGACGTTGACCTAAACTTTGACTGTATATAAAATTTATTCTGAAAGGTTTTTTGATGTCTAACCAAGCCTAATTGCTTATTATATATATATATATATATATATATATATGTCATTTGTATAAAGAAATTGCCATGGAAATATTGATTACAAGGCAAATTAGAACGTGTCTAAAAAACGAGAAACGAACCCGTAATTAGGGGTGTCAGTTGCGCTGGCACAATTGGGCCCCGAAGACCAAAATTTTTACATTATGCAATATTGCTTCTTTGATCTTTGTGATATTATTTGGCATCATTAAAGTTATATTTAAGACTTAATATTAATACATTCATGCTATATTTGACGTTTGCATATAATATTATAACAAGACTACTTTGATGGTGTAGTGACTAAATCTTGATGGTGTAATGAGTAAATCCATCAGTTGTGTGCATATATATATATATATATATATATATATATTTATATATTCTCAGACCTTTGCTAGAAAGGGTGAAATTCTCTATGCCATAAGGACTGATCACCCTTATGAAATGGTGTGTGGGATGGAATATATAAATGGTGTGTGATGGAATATATAAATGGTGTGTGGGATGGAATATGTAATGGTGTGTGGGATAGAAATATGGAAGTGTGAAAGTAGAGAAATGAAGTAAAAATGCATTATTATATTATGATATGTTTACAGATAACCTATATCTGTTATATCATGTTCATCAGGGTTCATCATGGTTCATTATGGTTCATCATGGTTCATTATGGTTCATTATATATATATTCCACCATTCCATTATCAGTCACCTATTATTTACAGATCACTAATGGATAGATGCAGCTTTTCATGAATAGTATTGCATTTTCATATATTTAGATTCACTGAGTATAATTTTATACTCACCCTAAAGTTGTTAAATGTTTTTAGGAACTCGGTGAGGCAGATATCCATTGGTTACGTATTCTTCATCCTTAGATTTCAGATGTACGTATTGTGGTTACTCTAGTGTATAGAGGCTCCTTGGTATAATGTATATAGGACTTGGTTTGACTAGAAATTTAATGTTTTTTTTTTCATATAATCAAAGTGTCAACCAATTCTATTGTGAGAATATTAATGATGTATATATATATGATATGAGATGTGAATGTAATTACTAAAGTGCTTATTAAGTTGTGTTGATTAATGGAGGCTATAAGGGGATGTATGTTTATTGGGAGTGTAAATCTTTGATTCTTGAGGAAAGATTAAGTCAGAGTTATAGAGAAAACTCTGTCAATTTTTCTGCAAGGGATCTTATGATGTTTTAAAAAAAAAATTACTACCTTAATGTATCAAATGGTTATAAAATATTTGTTAATGATATTATCAATATGTAAAAATGAAATTAAAGAAAAAGAATGGGTTCTTCGAGGTATTATTTGCATTGGTATTTCCCGTACCCTAGGACCGTCATAGTCTAAAATTAGGTTGTGACAGCGAGTCAAAAGTATAAACATGAAAAAATGTTCCTTCATGTGTTATATAGATGACTGTAAAATTTCAAGGAGATTGGATAATTGTAGCTCAATAGAGATCTAAATTAATCAGATCTGCTCGGATAGTACTTGGAGAGTAAAGTCAGGTGAAATTTAGAAATTCACCATAAATTGTGTAGATCTCCTTTTGACTTGAATTTTGGATATGTTGGACCCCTAAGTGTCTATTTTAAGTGACAAAAAGAATGGAGGAGTTTGGATATCTGTAGCTCAATTCCGATTTAGTTAAGTGCGAGTTGACGAAGAAAATTTTCCAGCTCGGCAGAAATAGGTAGTGCGAGCTAGCTCCTCGATTGCCGAAGTGGGATTTGGCGAAGTGAGATTAGCGAAGTGGAATTTGCCGAAGTAGGATTTGGTGAATTGCTGAAGTGGAATTTGGCGAAGTAGAGATTGGCGAGGTGGAAGTTGGCGAAGTGGGATTGTCGAGGTGGCATTTGGTAAGGTGGAAGTTGGAGAAGTGGGATTGTCGAGGTGGAAGTTGGAGAAGTGGGATTGCCGAAGTGAAATTTGGCGAAGTGAAGATTGGAGAAGTGGGATTGCCAAAGTGGAATTTGGCGAAGTGGAGATTTGCGAAGTGGCATTTGGCGAAGAGGGTATTAGCGAGGCAGTAGCTTATTTAAAAGAGAAGCAGTAGCCATTTTTCTCGATAACTTTTCCTCTTTTCTTTCTTTCTTCTTCATTTCTTCTCCTATCTCTCTCCAATCTGCTCCATTTGTTTTCTAATATATTAATACTCAGAATTAATGCATTAAATCATTAAATTATCACATTCAAAGACTTCGATCATCATTTTCAAGCTCAAATCCTTCAAAAACTCATTTTTGGGAAGTTAAGGTGATTTTCTCCAAACTTCATTTTCTTTTTAGATTAAGATTTCTGGTAGTTAGAATAGTTATTTATGAGTTATATAGAACCTATTATGAGCATTTAAGGCTATTAATTTTGATTAATATGGAAGATACCCGAATTTATGAATTTTGATGAATAGTTACGTGAATAGTAAGTATGTTCTAAATTTTCAGATTTTCTTTAAGTGATGAATTAAATTGATATAAGGAAACAATAATAGAGACTATAAGATGGTTAAAATTATAAGGAACCATAGTATGTAATATTAATTAAGGAAACCCTAATTTTGAGTATTTGGGAAATTGTCATAAGAGAAGAGAACTCAAGGAAATATAGGAGATCATTGAATGTACAAGTAATTGAGGGAAATACAAGGATAAATTGCTTTGAGATAAGTATGAACTATGTTAATGTATGTTGCTACCCATTAATTGAGATTGCTACTCCTTTTTTACTTCATGTAAAATTTTCTTAAATTCATTAATGATGAACCTAAACCTACAAATTCATAATTGTAAACTATAAATTGTTGAAACCCTCCTAAACAAGCCAATTGCATGGATGACTTAGTTGTTGATTTCTTAGACCAAGATCATTATATACCTATTTGTGTGATGGAATAACTATATGTAAATATGTGATGATGGTCTTATGACCATTATGTTTCTTGATAATGTCCAAGCTACATAACCCATGAACCACATGTACATAGAACACTCTTCCCAATGAGAGTAAATTCATTAGTCCATTGTGCACTTTGGGAACCTTGCTGATAGCATATAGTATCAGTGTTCCACCTAGAGGGGATCACGAACTCTAGGCATGTGCCCTACGCAAGCACATGTAGAAGTTGAGGTGACAAGGTGCACCGAAATGCTATGATATGATATGTTCTGAGTTCTATTTCATGATATGATTTATAGTGCCATTCTTTGTGGGCACTCATATGTTAAAGAAACTATGATTGCTTATGTTATGATTCCTTATGCAATCATTCTGATAATTTCTTTTCTTATGATATTCCAAAATTATATTGAATAAATGTTTAAGTTCATACTTATCCTTTATATCTTTATGATACTTTTAAGCATTAGTGTAGTTTATATCTTACTGAGTTGAAGGCTCACTCCTCTTTTGTGGAATTTTAGGTGATAGTATAGCTTGAGAGGGAGCTAACTTAGAAGACAGAGCTTCTTGATTCAATCCTCCAAGAAGACTCTATGTAATTCTTTTGATATACATTCATTAGTTTGTATTATGGTATTGTATGTATGAGGAGTATACTCTAGAGCTCGATAGTTAGATGTTGAGGTTAATATTACTTTTATGTCTGAATTGTTATAATTTGGGCTGCCCTTGTTCCTTATTGATGTGGGATGTATCTTTTGATCGGTAAGGAGCAAGAGGAAATCATATAATGATAAATATAAATATACGAATTATAATTGCATGAATCATAGAAATGAGTATTTGAAATGATAACTATATATGATATGGATATGTATTATGTATGAGATCCAGGATATGAGTGTTTTACAGGTTTATGGTGGCCTTAAGCCTACCCTTGCCCTAGGACCATCACACTACTGGAGTTGGGGTGTGACAAAGGTGGTATCAGAGCTATAGGTTTATAATCCTTAAGATAGAAAAATAGATGTATTTGCATGTTTCCTAGACTAAGTGTTGATTAAGATAACTACGGAGCATAGAATTCATGTCTCGTCTATGTTGTGTATTTCAAAAATTAAACATTTGCCCCACAAGTTAAGGTATTTACATTTTTGACCCGATAGTTTTCAGCAATGAATTCTATTAATATTGTTTAGAATAAAATATCAGTGTGGGGAAGTGAAATGACTTATTTTGGGTTGTTCTATCATTTAATATTGCTCTTGGTCTGATTCTAAGTTTTAGATAGTGAGTTTCCAAAAGTTTCCCTTAAAGTTGCACTTATTTACGATTTTATCATTCTATTTGTTTTCCATCATCCATAACACTTTTTCGTTCTTTCTTTTTACCAATAAATAATATTATTTTAGTCCTTTTATTACCCATGTGTCTGTATTAAATAACTTTAGATTTGATATTGTATTAATTTTGAAAGTCCCTTGGCAACCAAGAGGAGGGTGAATTGGTTGTCTTTAAAAATTAATGACAACTTAAAAATAATTAGGAGAAGAAGGAAATAAAATTCACACAAGGAATTTATAGTGGTTCGGCAAAAAACAAAAACCTACGTCCACTCCTCAAGATTACACTTAAGTATTTCACTAACTTTGATTCTTTTTACAGATTCAAGATCAAACCTCAAAGTGTTTTGGCCCACACTAAACCTTACATTGTGTTTTACAAATAGACTCATATACAACCCTAAAGAATTACAAGAGATAAGAAAGAAATTATCCAATTACTTTTACCCAACTCTCAGAAATTAATTAACTTTCAACAACCTTGAAAATTAGCAATTAATCATCTTTACAATATAAAACTCAATTATTAAGTTTAAGAATACTTGAATGCTCAAAGATATGAGTTAATGCACTATGAATAGTTGTTGTGTTCCTATTAACTTCATACCATCACATATTTATAGTCTTTAGCTTAAAAGTGCCATTTGAGTGCATTAAATGTTCATTTAATGCAAATCAAAGTTATTCCAATGGCTATTTTTATGCCAGATTTTGAACTATAGCGGCGGCTACTTATAATATAACGGGCACAACTCTTCCTCCAAATTCTCCAAGATGCTTCTGTGTCTCCTGAGCTTTCTGAGTAATAGGCACTACGCTTTTGGCTCACTCTAACCCTTGAGTTTTTGGACCTTCTGGATTGAAATTTGCAGTTGTGACATGTTTGTAGCGGATGCTACTCAATCTTCAGCATATATAGCAGCAGGAACTTATATAGATTGCGGACGCTACTTAGTTAAGTAGTGGGGGCTATAGAACTAGTAACGGGTACTATTGAATTCATTCAGTTACTTTGTCTCCTGGATAACTTTGTAGCGGCTGCTACTGCTAAGTAGCGGGCGCTACTTAATAAGTAGAGAGCACTACTTATAAGGTAGCGGGGGCTACTTATATGTAATATCTGCCATTTTTGTTGTATTTTATTTATTGCATACTTGAAGAATTAATTAATTTAAAGTATGAATGTTATGAGTAGAAACAGTAAATTTCTGGTTGCAGGAATTTGTGAGGTTGATTGCAGGTTCTTAAATAAATAATTTGGTAAAGTGTAAAACATAGAAGTTGTGGATTTATGTTTCCTCTTTAATTCTGTAAAATGAATTGGTGAAATTCTATGTGTGTGAGGGGTTATGCCTCCTTGAGAAGGACTTGTCTGGTTTAGTATTTCTGCAGGAAATCTGTGTCTGTTTGAAATTTCTGGGGATGACTGATGTAGTTTGAGCCAAAGGTGTAAACATGAAAAATGTTCCTTTGTGTGTTGTGTTATTAAATGTAAAATTTCAGGAAAATTTGGATAAGTATAGCTCAGTGGAGAGTGGAAATTATTAGGCCTATTTGGATGGATTTTGGGGCAGTAAGTCTAGGTAATTTTAAAAAGTCACCATGGTCAGTGTAGTTGCCTTTATGATTTGAATTTTGGATATGTTGAACTCCTACATGTCTATTTTAAGTGACAAAAAGAATCAGAAAGTTTGGATGTTTGTAGCTCAATTGGTTGCTGATTAAGTATAAGTTAACAAGAAAGAGTCTCAGTTTGGGCAGAGACTGGTTATGGCGAGCCGACAAAATGCGAGGTGGCATTTGCGAGCCGAAAATGCGAGCAAGCGAAGTGTCAAAGTGGTGAAGAGAGATTGCTGAAGTGGCAATTGGCGAAGAGACATATGCGAGGTGGCATATGCGAAGTGAGGTTTGGCGAAGAGGAAAATGCAAGGTGGCATTATGCGAAGAGGCATTATGCGAAGAGGGAATGTGCGACGAGGCATTATGCGAGCAGAGTTTGGTGAAGCGAGTTGGCGAAGAGGCGAAGAGGCATTGCTGAGGTGGCATATGCGAGGCGGCATATGCGAGAAAGAGTTCGCGAGGAGAGTTTGGCGAGGCAGCATATGCGAGGTGGCATTTGCGAGCTGGTTATGCAAAGTGGGATTCGCGAAATGGCATTGCCGATCAGTTTGGCGAGCTGGAAAGTGCGAGATGGGAATTACGAGCTGGCTTATATGAGGTAGCATTGCCGAGGTAGGTTGGCGAGGCGAGCTGGCGAACGGGATTTTGGGCAGTGGCTTATTTAACCCAGTGCCCAGTAGCGATAATCTGTGTGATTTTCTTTCTTCTTTCTTCGTTCTTCTTCCGTCTTTTCCAGATTTGTTCCATTTCTTATCTAAGGCATTAATATTCAAAATTAATACATTAGATCTCTAGATTAGAATATTTCAAGGCAGGAATTGTCAATTTCAAGGCAGGAAGGAAGTCAATTTTTGGAGAAATAAGGTAAATTTTCTTCAAATGTCAATTCTTGTTAGATTAATAAATTCTAATGGTTAGAATAGTCAATTAAAGGTATATAGAATTTATTGCAAGCATTTTAAGGTTATGCATTGTAATTAATGTTGGAGAAATCTGAATTAATAGACTGTCATGAATAGTAATATGAACAGTAAATTTGAATTTAATGCAGATTTTTCTTTAAGGGATGAATTAAATTGATGTTGGGAATTAAGAATAGAAACTCTAAGATGGTTAATTATTAAGAAATCATGTTGAATATTATTGATTTAGGAAAACCCTAATTTTGTATATTTAGGGAATTTTCTTAGGAGGAGAAAATCAAAGTAATTGAGGAGTTTGGAGTTGAGCAAATTGCTGAAAGGAATTCAAGGATAAATTTGTGTTAAAGTAAGTATGAATATTGCATTTGTTTATTATTTTTTTGAGATGATATGACCAAAAATTCATAATGCTAGACCATATGATTCTTGCATATTTGATATTATATCATTGAGCTATTAATTGAAATTTTATGATATCCTAAAACCGAAATTTCTCACTTGTTCATGTGATTACCATATATATATATGTATATAATATAAGTGAC